>CAKNXH010044707.1:0-14199 GCA_932178445.1 Andricus quercusramuli
ATGTATGTAACTTTCGGAAATTCACTAATTAAATAAGTATCTCGCAGAAATTGTGCAGAAATTTAATATGAATTCAACTTTACGCACCAAAGAAAACTGGTGAGTGAAAAAAGGAACCTAGCCAACAACAATTTTTTTTAATTCAGGAAAAAGTCAGGGATTTGGAAAAAAATCTTACAAAAGTCCGAGATTTAAATAACTTTAAATAACTGTCAAACCGAATAGATTTGAAAATTTTCAACTTTTATTTAAAATTATTTTATTCCGCTTATAAAAGATTCTAGGTTCAAAATGTTACAAATGTAATATTCTGGTTTTTGAATATTAATGGTCAGGGAAAATGAAAAAGTGGTTAGGGAAAAATTAGAGAATTTTTAAAATTAAGTTTTGCGGTAATCCTGATATAACATTCTTCTTAGTAATTTATTTGCTTTGTATTTATATTTCTTTTTTTGCCGTTGCTTCTTCCTGAAAATAATCTTTTTAGTTGTAAATTTTATTATTTGTTTGAAAATGCAACAGTTTTGTTCATCAATTAATCTTTTTGCTTGAAAATTCCACTATTTCGTAGAAAATTTACTTTTTGACAGAAATTCATATTTTGGTGTTGAAAAATAAATTTAAATGTTTTTTGGATAAAAATCCAACTATTTTTTGGAAAATGTATATTTTTTATTAAAAAATTCATCTATCTGAGCAGAAAATTAATCTTTTTTTGATAAGAATGCAACTGTTTGGTTGAAAATTCAACTATTTCGTAGAAAATTTATCTTTTGAGAAAAATTCACATTTTGTGTAGAAAAATTAATTTAAATATTTTTTCGATGAAAATTCAACTATATTTTTGAATATTTGTCTTTCTGATTTAAAAATTCATCTGCTTTAGTAGAAAATTGATCTTTCTTCGATGAAAATGCAACTGTTTGATTAAAAATTAAATAATTGTTTTAAAAAGGCATCCTTTTTGCATGAAAATTTAACTGCTATTATCGAAAAATCGTCTTTTTGGGTTGAAAATTCAAATACCTTCGTAGAAAATTCACTTCTTATTTAAACAGTTTTTTGTTTGAAAATTTTTTTTGAACCACTTTGTTAAAAAATAATTATTTCGTTGAAGATTCATATTTTTATTTGAAAATTCGTCTCTTTGGTTAAAGTTTGACTATTTAGTTGAGAACTGATTTATTATAATTGAAAATTTAACTGCGTGGGTAAAAGTTGAACTATTCTGTTGAATTTGTTTTTAATGAAGCTTTACCTCTTTGGTTAAAAATTTAACTATTTTGTTGAAAATTAATTTTTTTTCTGAAAATTCCTATTTTACTTGTTGAAAATTCAATGTTTGTACAGAAAATTCGTCTTTTGGTTTTCAGGATCAACAATTCAGGTGAACTTTTTTTTCTTTCATCACTGAGAAATCTTTTTATTTGTTGAACATTCGTCTTTTTGATTTTGAAATTAATTTTTTTTCAATTACATTTCATCCTTCTAGGTTGAACTATCAACTATTAAACTTTTTTGTTACGAATTTTCTTTTAAGGTTGAAAATTGAACTATTTCTTTGAAAATTCAATTGTTTTGTAGAGAATTTAATTATTTTTTAGAAAATTTAAGTATTTTCTTAAGAAGTCATCTCTTATCGTAGAAAAGTCACTTTTTTTATTTAAAAGAAATAAATTTCAACATTTTTGATTTGTATATGTATGTTAACGGGATTTGAATGTTAATGGTTAAAGAAAAAAAATTGGTCGAAGAAAAATCATAGAATTTTGAAAATGAAGTTTTCTCCCTGCACAGCACGCATTATCTTAAATACAACTAATTTCCACCAGTTTCAAGTCCTATATCTTATTATTTCTGGAAACCATAAATTACGTACAGCAATAGGGGGGTAGAAACATTTTGTTACGGTTCGTTACATGGGGAGGGGGGGGTGGAGAGGGGCGATTATCCGTTACGTAATTTACGTACGGCCCCTTTCCTAAAACGCATTTTCTCCTTTGCCTGCTTAGTCAAGCTTTGTTTATAAAATACCGGTGCGGACCGATATGAGTTCTCTGAAAGAATACATTGTGTGGCATTTATATTACGCATCTACATTTAGAATTAGGCTAATTATATTTCATGAAGAAGATAATTAAATTCTATCACTTATATCCAGAAAACAATAATTTTCCACGATTTTAAGATAATATAAGATCAAGTATTCTAGTCCGGCAAAATATGCCGGATTTCAATTTTCTTTTCCGGTATATTTTATCGTACACTAAATTGAACTCTACAGAATTTAATATGAATTCAAAATGCTTGAGAGAGAGGGGGTGGAGAAGGAGAGATGGAGAAGGAGAGAGAGAGAGAGAGATATGGGAAAGGAGAGAGAGAGATGGGCAAAGAGAGACTGAAGGGCTCCTGTCTGTGGGTGAAGAAAAGCGAGCCTCCGGTCTGTGCCATAAGACACAACGTGTGCGTGACAAGCCTGCGTTACATGTAGTGTTACACTATGCAGTCGTGGTTTCATTCGAATCAGGCGCGACTACCCATATCGAGGTCTAAGATGTTTACACATCAAAAATAATTTCCAATAAGAAAAATATCATTTATTCCCACTCATAATGCGTACAGTCTTGCCGCGTCCTCCCTCGTGTCATACTTATGTCTATAAATAGTCGCGTGTAACGTTTATCTGCGCCAACTGCCTTGACTCTGATACAGGGTTTACTCTCCATATCGTGGTGAAAGATTTGAAGTGTTAAGGCATTTTATGATGAATGGTCATTGAATCGTAAGTGAGGGGCTGATAGCAAAAGCGGGCTAAAAAAAGAGTCGTAGCAAGAGTGGGTTGGTTATTTCTCCGAGGAAGAACAAATTAGCCCACGCGCTACGAGCAAAAACTATTTAAAGTTTAACTCGTTTCATATTTCGATTCGGTTCAACTCCAACTGAACTTTCGATTCGTTTTTGGCTACCCTGATATTTTTGATTCGTTCACGCCTGGATGATCGAGAATGAATAAAATTGAAGGGTTTATCTCCATAATAATTGAAGCGCAATATTAACGATTATTAAGAAGAGTCAAAAAACGTTCTCAACAATCGAATTCTTGATTTAGAAAAAACAAATATATATTCCTGAGGTACATCAATGCTGAGTAACTGACACTTTTTTAAAAGCTGTTTTCGCGATTAAAAAAATAAAATAAAATGCAATCATTTCAAATTTTTTATATGTTATTATTGATATCTAAAACTGTACAAAAAAATTATTTTTTTTTGTTTACAAAATTTTGTTAGGTTTTTTTTACGGACAAAGTGAGCATCTTAAAAAAAAGGTATATGGCTGACCCGGGTGATTGCGCCATTTCAGGGCATCTGAATCAAAAGAATCGAGTTGATTATTATTCTGTAGGCTTATCATTCTGGTCTGAACTAAGATTTTTCATTTTGAGTGAAAAATAACAAAATGGCGGACTTCTAACAAAAATGCAACGTTTTTTTCAACTTTTTTCCTCGGAAATTGGACTATAAATCAGAAAATAAAGAACGGGAAAAAATATCCTAGTTCCCGATATAACCACTAATGTATAGGACGTGTTAAAATTTCAGCTTGATCGTTTCAATAGAATATTTTTAATTACCCGGGCCGACCAAAAAAACGTTGTTTTGAGAAAAACGCGTTTAGCTTTAATAACAGATTTTTTTGAGAAAACTCCTACACTCATCGGCCATACCTAGTGCATACAAGCAAACCTTCCGTCTCCTTATAGGGATCATTTTCAGCAACTTTTTCTGCCCTACGACTCGATCTGGCTATTTTAGAATCGTCAAACGTTGCCTTCCGACCGTTTGCTGCTGTTGTGCGGCTTACAGCATTATATTTATTACAATATATTTTACTTTAGGAATATGTAAGAAAAAAAATAGATTTTTTGAAATTTAGATACCAGACTACCCCCTTAAAAACTTAATTTCATTTTTAGTACGCAAAATATTTTGCAAACAAATTATCAATATCATGGGGTCCTAGAAATAATTCAGTTCCATTGTGTGGAATTGGAAATCTAAAATAGGAATAATTGCACGAAAATGGTTTTACGGGGATTGGCTGCGATTCGTCACATGATTCGCACTAAATCTAAACAACTTATAGACAAAAAGAGTTTTTATATTGAACTCATGAAAGGTAATGATTTTGGTTTTAATTTTACAAGCCATTATCGACACCAGCTATGTATGATGTAATAAATCAAGTTTTTCCTATGACATCGACCAAAAATTACCCGACAATGACACCTAATCAACCTAATTATTAACTAATTTATAAACCTTTAGGGATATTTCAATGACAATCGATAGTTATTATTCTTAAGAACAATTTTTCAGCAAATTTGTATTATATGTAACCGTCCGCGAAGAAAGGGACCTAATGCGGGAAAAAACGATATTCATTTTCTTACGCCAATCGATAGTTTCTGAGTTACTCTTTCATTTCCATTAATCAGAAATTTTTAAAGTAAATTACTTTTCTTGTTATCAACCTACAAACATAGGCATCATAAGCGTACTCCGAGACCCATGATCCCGAGACCGAACTACGAAAGCCAGCCCCACACCTTACCACTACAGCTGTACGCGACGTGTCCGTGAGCTCCACTGGCTCGTGCCTAAAAGTGTAGTGGGAAGTGGAGGGGGTGCTTTTCGTAGACGCATCCCCACTACTTAAATGCTGGCTTGCGGGCTCTGCTACGATCGCCCGCCCTGTAAAATTCAGCTTTGACGCATTAGGTCCCTTTTTTCGCGGACGGTCACATATCATGTATTTGTAAACTAAAAAATTCCACTTTTCACCGAGGAATCAATAGCCAATTATTTATCAACCATTTATTGCTGATAATTGTTTGAACAAAATTAGTGACAAAATTCATTTTTAGGCCATTTTCAACATTTAAACTTTGTTCTTTTAACGCGTAATCAACTCCTAACCCTCATCACTTACACCTCCGAAAAATGACATATTACTTACATGAGGTCAAATTGACCCCAGCTGACTTTGAAAGGTTGTCATACTGATTGTATGCAAGCTTTCGAGTTGACAAAATTTACAGACGCTATTTAATGTATAGAAATTAGATTCTGATTGTCTTTTTAAAATAAAAACTATTTTGAAGTCTATAAAAAATTATCAAAATTTAAAAGTTACAAAAAAATGAATTTTTTAAAAAATCCATAACTTCCACAATTTTTATTATTTATAACTAAAATTTGTTTTGGCTACTCTTCTAATATCATGTGTCAATAAAAGAATGCGTACAGGTAAGTCTGATTCAAAAAGTAAAATTATGTTGAAGATCGTATGGGAGGTATATTTAAACAAAAATAATTGTTCATTCAATAGAGGCATTCAGGCCCAACGGTAGTATGTTGAACGTATAGTAGAGACCTCGAACTCTTACAAGATGGCAACACAGGTCCCAATTTAAAGGTGATCCTATTCAAATATTAGTCTGAAGTTGATTTTGGGGTCGATCTGACACCCCAAGTAAGTGATGAGGCCCTAATAGCACGGAACGTATAAAATGTCCGCCCTTGGGAACGTTCCAGTGGAACGTTCCAGGAACGTTCCACTGGGACCTGAGGGGAACCTTTTGTTTTTAACAACAATTATCTCGTAAACCGTAAGAGATAGGTAAGAATGGATGTCATTTTTGAATTTTGAGTACCGCATATACTAAACTATAATATGATATCCGTATCATAAATTGACATCGATTTTGACCTATCACTTACGTTTTACGCGTTTTTTATTGATAATAATAACAATAACGTTAATTTATGTTTGGAACGTTCCAGTGGAACGTTCCTGGAACGTTCCCAAGCGGCGGACATTTTACACCTCCCTGGAACGTTCCGTGCTATTGGGGGGGTTAATAACTAATTTTCAAAATGTTTGCAAACACTTGGGTAACGATCAATTATTGTTATGAACAATTTTATAAGGACATTTTTTTCGTCTTATGCATTTTTTTATCTAAGAATGCCGTTTTTCTTGTGGAATTTGCAAACGATTTTTAGCTGTAGCTGAAACTCATTGTTAACATAGTTGCGCAATCTTTGAAAAGACAAGTGCTTATTTTTCATAAATAAACTTAATTAACAATACGTTATTTGTAGGGAGCGGACTAGATCAGGCATGAACATGGTTAAGAATTGTCTGCAAAAGGAAAAAAACTGCAAGCAAAAATATTTGAAATTACAAGACTCAACTTGACACTGTTTAGAGTATTGTGTCTAAACAGTGTGAAGCTGGTTTTGTTAATTTAAGTATTTTGTCTCGCAGTTATTGCCCTTTCGTAGACGATGTTTCGTAGACGCTCCCTAGTTATTTAGTTATTTTCAGCATTTAAACCCTTAACAACTAATTTTTGAACTTTTCTTAGACACTTGGATAGCGATAAATTATTGTTAATAAGAAAAATTGTTTCATAACATTCTTAGTAAAAACAACAATAGTTAATCATTATCCAAGATTCTAAAAAAGTTAAAAATTAATTATTAACAATTGATCAAGCTAAAAAATAAAGTTTAAGTCATGGGAAATAGCCAGATAATGAATTCTTTCATTAAGTTTGTTTAAGCAATCATCAATTTTTAATTATTGGTCAAATGGAATCGTTAATAAAAAATTGGCTATTAATTATTCCTCAAAGAAAAGCGGATTTTTTAATTTATAAATAGGGCATTGTTTCGTAACTGTACTCACTCAAAAAATTAAAGTTGTCTGCCTCAAGTCAAACTTGGTCAAAGTGTTGTAATATTGGATAGTAGTTTATGGGGAAGAAATTCTATCATTTAGATAGTTATATATCGAGTGGGAGGGGTTGCAAATTTTGGGATTTTCGTCGATATTGCCTATTTTCATTAGTTTTCTTGGAAAATAAGCAGGTTATGCATGAAAACTATTAATTAATTAACAAAGACTCAATTTATTCAAGACACTCGGAAGGCAGGTCTTTACTCTTTGAGATGCGATTTTAGACTAAAGAACGAACGTGTGACAAATATCACATTCATACACCATACACACTCCAATCATGGTTATAGTTTACATTATAGAGACCAGGCATAGCTCTCGAAGCTCGGTCCCAAACTTCTTAGAACAGTAGACCTCACACGACTTACAAAATATCGTTTCAATACTAAGAATATTCCTATAGATGAAAACTCGTAATTTCATGGAGGAAGAATTTCTGTTAGCTATAGTAAGTCATAGGGTGACCTCTATATTTAAAAATTAAAACTATAACAGAATTAAAAAAGTAGATTTCTCATTTTATCGATCGCCGATAAGTATTTCAATTTATTTATTTCTACTATTACTTTCAATGTGAGTTGTTATTAAATTTTTCCTGCATTTTTAATCCAGGCGCAGATGTTCTTTATCAGGATATATGCGCGTTATATTCTCGCCGATATTATTGTATGTATACTATTCCTTCGTGACTATAGTCTACTGAGTCTACTCGATGAGATTAGATGAATGACGATATAGTCTCAGACGCTACCGCAGTGATGTATTATAATGCTTGGAAAAATATAAAGTGAGAAATAATTGAATTTTTTAATGAAAGTTATAATTTCATGGTTCTTATTTCTGAACTGATTGATTAATTATTTTTTTAAAGACTTTGTTACGTTGTTAAATGATTGTATATGAATTAAATTTTCAAAATGATATGTACATATATATTTAAAATTTTTTTTAAATTAATTTTGAAGCTTACTATTGAATTAAAGTTATAGAAATTCAATTTTTAAACAAGAAATATATATATATAGATATATATAATGTGGAAACTACTTGAATGTTTCAATGAAACTAATTGTTTAATGCTATTTACATTGTGAACTGATTAATTAATTATTAACTGATTCTATTGAAACTTAAATTTTCTGGAATTAGTTTAAGAGGTTGTTGATACTTCAAATTGTCAGAAATGAGAGCTCGAATTTGAAAAAAATATATAAAGTAAACATTATTCAAATGTTTCAATGAAAAATATATATTGATGCTTTAATGAATATCTCAATTCAATTTTAAAAATTATATAATAAATACTATGTTCAAATTTCTTCGAAAATTAGTATAAAAAGTTATTAGTCATTCAAATTTTGAGAAATGAAATTTCATGTTTAAAAAATATAAAGTAAAAATTATTTGAATGTTTCAATGGAAATGATAGTTGCATGCTTTTTATGCTGTCAACAGTTTAATTAATTTTCGGTTGATTATTTTGTTTAGAATTTTAAATTGAATAAAGATTTTATTTGTTTTTTTTTTCAATATCAGTAACATCAATTGATTATTTACACGAAGGTTATGAATTGAATATTTGTTATTATTTTTGTAGTAAAGGTTTACTTTTTCTTTAAAATACCTTTATTGCAATTATATAATCTTTTCAAATACTTGTGACGTTGTGAAATGACTCTATCTGAATTCAATTTTCAAGATTATATGTAGATATATTTTATTTTTATTTTTCAATTAGTTTAAAAGGTTAGTAAGGAATTGAATGTATAGAAATGAAATTTAAAATTTAAAGGAGAATATAATGTAAAAATTATTTGAATATTTCAATGAAAATAATGGTTTCATTCTTTTTATGTTTTAAACAGTTCAATTGAATAATGGTTGATTAATTTAGTTAAAAACTTTAAATTAAATAAAGAGTGAATTTAATTTTTTTCAATTATATAACATACATTGCTTATTTACTTAAAGGTTATGTAATTGAATATTGGTTATTATTTTTATAATAAAAGTTTACTTTTTCTTGAAAACACCTTTATTGCAATTATATAATCTTTCCAAACACTTGTGACGTTGTGAAATAACTCTATCTGAGTTCAATTTTCAAGATTATATGTACATATATTTTATTTTTATTTTTTAATTAGTTTAAAATATTCCTAATGAATTGAATGTATAGAAGTGAAATTTAAAATTTAAAGGGAAATGTAATGTAAAAATTATTTAAATGTTTTAATGAAAATAATTGTGTAATGCTTTTTAGGTTTTAAACTGATTAATTAATTATTAACTGATTCTATTAAAACTTACATTTTTATGGAATTAGTTTGAAAGGTTATTAATAATTTAAATTGTCAGAAATGAGATTTCAAATTTGAAAATATATATATATATATATATATATATATACAAATAAAGTAAAAATTATTTGATGTTAATGCTAATGTTAATGTTAACGTTTAAAGTTAATGCTTAAATGAGTATCTGAATTTAATGTTTAAAATTATAGCAGAATAATATGTTTAATTTTTTTTGAAAATTAGTATAAAAAGTTATTAATAATTCCAATTTTCAGAAATGAAATTTCATTTTTTTAAATATAAAGTAAAAATTATTTGAATATATTTTAATAAAAATAATGGTTTCATTCTTTTTATGTTGTAAACAGTTTGAGCTATTTTTTTTCAATTAAATTTGTTGAAAACTTTAAATTAAATAAAGATTGAATTTGATTTTGTTTTCAATTATGTAGCAGAAATTGATTATTTACTTGAAGGTTATGTAATTGGATATTGGTTATTATTTTTATAATAAAAGTTTACTTTTTCTTCAAAATACCTCCATTGCAATTATATAATCTTTTTAAACGCTTGTGACGTTGTGAAATGACTGTATATGAATTAAATTTTCAAAATGATATGAACATATATATTTAAAAAAATTTTCAAATTATTTTTAAAGCTTACTGTTGAATTAAAGGTAAAGAAATGCAATTTTAAACAAAAAACATATATGTAACATGTGAAAATTACTTGAATGTTTCAATGAAACTAATTGCTTAATGCTTTTTACATTGTGAAATGATTAATTAATTAGTAACTGATTCTATTGAAACATAAATTTTCTGATATGAAATTTCATGTTTAATGTCGATTAATTTTGTCAAAAACTTCAAATTTCAAAGGAATTGAATTAAAAAATTTTTTCTTTATTTAAGTAACATAAATTGATTATTTACACGAAGGTTATGTAATTGAATATTGGTTATTACTTTTATAATGCAAGTTTAATTTTGTTTTTAAATACCTTTATTGCAATTATATAATCTTTTCAAATACTTGTGACGTTGTGAAATAACTTATCTGAATTCAATTTTCAAGATTATACCTATGTACGTATTTTTTTTTAATTAGTTTAAAAGGTTAGTAATCAATTGAATGTACAGAAATGAAATTTCAAATTTAAAGGAGGAGATAATCTAGAAATAATTTGAATGTTTAAATGAAAATAATTGTGTAACGCTTTTCATGTTATGAACTGGTTAATTAATTATAATTTGATTCAATTGAAACTTATATTTTCTGTAATTAGTTTCGAAAGTTATTAATAAGTCAAATATTCAGAAATGAAAGTTCAAATTAAAGGAAATATATCAAGTAAAAATTATGTGAATATTTTAATGAAAGTTATAGTTTAAAGCTTCTTATTTTTTGAACTGATGAGTTGTGTGATCAAAAAAAGGAGGAGGAAAATAAAAGGTTTGAAGAAGAAGCGGAGACTGGGATGGATGAAGAGGTTTGGAAGGTTGTAAATAAAGAGAGAAGAAGAAGGAAAAGAGTAAACCAGGATATTGAGATGATAGAATGGAAAAATATTTAATGGAATTACTAGAAGGGGTAGAGAGGAACGTTAGGAAAGGAGGAAAATATGGTAGGGAAACAGATAAGGAGGACATTACAAGGGAGGAAATAGTCAAGGTATTAGGGATGATGAAAGATGGAAAGGAACCTGGTATAGATGATATTCCAAATGAAGTAAGGAAATATGGTTGGACATTTTGTGAGTAAAATTTTAGAAACACAATATCATCAAGTCAATCTGTGCAAAAATTCTATTTTTGAACAAAAAGGCTCAGAAACATTATGAATCCAAAAAGCAGTTATTTTGAAAAAACATATTCCAAAAGTTCAAAATATGCAAAAAGAATTGCATAGAAAGGCCTCAAATATGTTTCCAAACAACGTTTTGATCGGCTCGTTAGAGACAAGTATATAACAAGATGAAAAAAGAGGGAGAGAATTGGAAAAGAGACAACCAAGCCATCCTCACTCAAATTTCCTTTCTCTTTCTCCGTCTTTTTTATACTACTTTTGGAACCAACATGTTTCGAGATTATTTAAATCTCCTCATCAGGGTATATTTTAATAGGATACTACGGAAACTTATTTCTATCATATGCTTTATATTAATAATGTATGTATATATGAGACTGAAATTTCTTATCGTACTGTTATTCACATTATTTTTCATTTTTTAATTTTTGGATGAGAATTTAACATTCAATTTTCGGTTTAGGTGTCAATCCTTAATATTTCAAAATCATTTTTGTACTTTAATAATTTTTATTTATTTTTATTTTTTAATTTCCAATTAACTGAAAAATTGAATTAACATTAAGTTCCAATGTTTCATATATAAATTCGATAAAAGTATCAAAGGCTTTGTTATCTCTCTAAAGGTCTCATTCAAAATTGATTTCATTGATGTCCTCTCTCTTTATATGTAACAATTTCACATATTAACTATTTCTTTGCCCCTCATTTTGTCAAATTCCCGCGAAATCATGAAAACATGTTAAAATTTCTAAAGAAAAAAAAAATTTCAGTTTCACACAAGGAGAAAACCATGAAGAAGAAAAATACTTATCCTTCTGTTGTTATGTACTATATTCCATTATGAAAGGCAAACATTAACTCCCTTATAAATTTGAAATGAAAGTTCACTTTATAAAACTACGGAATCTTTTTATAATTTTTTATTTTGCACACACTTCTTACAATTTTGTTATTTTGATACTTTAAAATTCCCGTCTAGAGTTTAGAGCAACTGAGGTTAATGATTAGAGAGGAGTGACATTAATGCCAACACTATATAAAGTATATGTGGCTGTTCTATCGAAAGGTCAAAAGAAGAAGTTGTGGAGAAAAAGATAGAGCCACCCAATCAGACAGGAATTTGAAAAGGGATGGGAGTGATCGACGATATATATGTTCTGCACTATTTAGTAAATAAGAGAATTAAAAGGGAGAAAGGGGCAATGATAGCAATGTTTGTGGACCTAACGGCGGCGTTTGACTCATTAGACCGTGCTGAGATAGAAAAAATTATGGTGAAAAAGGGGATACGAGAGGGATTAACAAATAGAGTATCGGAAATTTTTAGAGAGACAAAATGCAAGGTAAACGTAGGAGAGCAAGTGGGAGATAGTTTCTGGTTGGTGATAGGAGTAAGGCAAGAATGTCCTCTGAGCCCACTTTTATTTATTATATTAATATCAGACTTGGAAGAAGAAATGAAAATAAAGGATGGGAAGGAGTTGGGATAGGGAACGAAAATATATATACACTGGCATACGCGGACGATATAGTATTGATGGTAGAGGATAAAGAAGGGATGATGGGCTTAATTACAGGATTAGAGAAATACTTAGATGGGAAAAAGTTGAATTTAAATGTAGAAAAGACAAAGATAATGAGGTTTAGAAAAGGAGGAGGAAGAAAGGAGGAATGGACGGGTAGATGGAAGGGAGTAAAATTAAATGAAGTAAAAGAGTTTAAGTATTTGGGATATAACTTGCAAGCAAATGGAGATCATAGAGCTCACATAAGAGAAAGTATAAAAAAAGCAGCAGGGGTCATGAAACAGATATGGAGAATAGGGGAAAGAAGGTTTCAAACAAAATTTGAGAAGGAGAATGTGATTATTTGATACGCTGGTATGGCCGGTATCAGGTTACGGAGCAGAGATATGGGGATGGGAAGAAATGGAAGAGATTGAGACTTTACAAGAAAGGTATATAAGGTGTACGCTAGGGGTAGACGAGAGGGCGCCGGGATATATGGTGAGAGAAGCAACGCAAAGGGATAAATTAAGTACTAGAGCGGGAAAGAGGGCATGGAATTTTGAGACTGAGCTGTGGGAGAGAAAGGGAGGGGAGTTAGCGAGAAAGTGTTTGATGGTGGGAGAAGAAAGGAGAGGGAGGGCGATGGAATTAACGAGATTGGAAGAAGAAAGCAGGGAGTTCTTACAGAGATAAATGATGTGACTGGAGTCAACTACGAAGAAGTGGAAAAAAGGAAGAGAGAAAGACAATTAATAGGAAGATGAGGGATGATTGAGGAATTAAAATATAATATATTGTATAAGATGATAAAAATGGAAGAAGTACAAAAGTATTTCAAAGAGGGATGGGGAGAGAAAAGATGGACCAGAGTAGCAAGATTTAGATTGGGAAACGAGTATGTATGGGGAGAAGAAAGATAACAGGAAGTGCAAAATTTGCGAATAGGAAGAGGAAACATGGGAGCATGTATGGGAAGGATGTAGGAGAGGAATGGAAGATAAAGGAAGCTGGCAAGAGAATGTGGTAATGATTCTAGGGGAGGATGGTGGAGACGAAGAGTGGATGAAGGAGTTAGAGGGTGCTAGGGGAGCAAATGAGAAAGAATGAAGTCCCTTAGAGGAAACATTATGAATAAAGAAAAAGTACATCTAATGCAATTACGCATTGTCCGCCAATGTTTGTGATGTTGCGAAATAATGATTTGAATTTAATTTTCAGAATTATTTGTGAATATGTTTCAATTTTCTCTGAAATTACTATAAAAGGTTACTTATAAATCGAATTTTCAGAAATGAATTTTCAGTAAATTAAAAAAAAATGTAAAGTAAAAATTGTTTGAATGCCTGAATGAAAATTATAGTTGAATGCTTTTTATGTTGGCAACAGATGAATGAATCATTAGCTGATCAATTTTTTTCAATATTAAATTACATAAAGATTATATTTTAATTTTTTTAAATCAAGTACATAAATTGATTATTTGATTAAAGGCCATGAAATTGAATATTGGCTATAATTTCTATGATAAAAGATTATTTATGTTGAAATACCTCTATTCCAATTGTATAATTTTGGTAAATTTTTCGATGTTGTGAAATAAGTACCTGAATTCTGCTTTCAACATTATATGTACATATTTTTTACTTTTTTGTGGAATTAGTTTAAAAGGTTATTATTAATTCAAAATTTCAGAAAAAATATAAAGTAAAAATTATTCGAATGTTTTTATTAAAATAACTGTTCATTGCTTTTTATGTTGTGAAATGATT
>CAKNXH010044709.1:0-16442 GCA_932178445.1 Andricus quercusramuli
ATCATAAGTATGAAAACACGCCATTTTCATGATAGTGTTGTAAAAATTGAATTTATATCTAACTTCGGTAGATTTTCGCTATTGGCTTTTACGAAACCCTCCTTGGCCATTTTTTTAAACAATATTTTGCGACTTCTATTTTCGAACTGCAGACAACCAAAACAAAAAATCGGCACAGAAAAAGATATTTGAGAATCACTGACACTGGCATCGTGATAGAAAATTCATACTTCAACATTACATTAAAAATAATAAACAGTACGTAAACAATACTTTATGGGCGTTTTTAAAATTATAATTTTATAAACTATAAGATCCATTTCTTGGAAAAGTTATATATGACTTTGAAAACAACCCTATTACAAAACGATGAGAATAAGTGATTAAATAAACAGCGACTTGTGTCTCCTAATTTTCGCCCACTAAATTTCCGATATTTCCCGGCTATAAATATCAAATCTCCGCTTTCTAAGAGCACGAATAATTTTAAATTTGTTAAAACGCATTTAACATAAGGTTTTCCTACGTGTAGTTTCATGTATTGTGATCTCTTATTGCATTTAAACAAAATAATATTTTTGTAATTTATAGTTTCGAGTAGAAATGATACACAATGGTGGCCCTTTTCAGACGAATATTCTAACAATTTTTTACACATAATATGGAAAATGTAATAAATTTCGATGCCGTAATTATCTGCGCAGATTTCATTAACATGATAGTTGCGAGGATAGTTGTTATTTTTTATAAACATATCCTTCGGTAATTATTTTTAGTATTCTGATTGGTAAATAATTGAAGGGTAGAAATGCAAAAGGAGTCAAGTGCCAAATTTTCGAAATCGGGTTTATTACCTCAAAAAATCAGATAAATTCTATTACACATGCCTGCCAAAGGATTTTTTTGGGGCATCATTTTTCAAAATTTGTGTTCTTGTGTTCACAGTCCGACAAGCTTTTCTAACCACAAAATAAAAAATCACATTTCATTTTTCTCGACACTGGCTAATTATTTTTAATTACTACTGGGTCCTTTCCGTTCAGCACTGAAAAACCTAAAACCCAATTCCTCATTTTTTGGAAATATGCCAAATTATTACTGCTATCGTCATTATTTTGAAGTTGAAATGTCAGTTTTACACCATTTCGAAGTCATAATTGGATTTTCAAATTTCGCGAAACTGCATGATTTTTTTAAAACAAACTTTTTGGAAATCAATTCGTCCATTCAATAGCTAGAATTCAAAATTTTAGTTTGTTCTTAAACTGCAAATTGGCTCCATAATTAATGTTGAAAGATGTTAAAAGTCGATACGGACCCAAAATCTAACCTCGAAACGTGACCTATTTCATTCAATTCCTCGAAACCGGATAGCTTTTTGTGAGCAAACTTTTTTTAGTTCGATAAAGCATGAAAGTATCTCGAAAGTACTTCCTTATTTCTTTTCTTAAATGGTCCCGCTGAATTTACAACATGTTTTTAGTCTCTCCTGAAAAAAGTGAAAAATGGCGCTTGACTCCTTTTGCATTTCTACCCTTCAATTCTTAGATATAATTTTTAATGTATTTGGCATTAGCGATTAATTATTAATTAAGTTTTGAAGAGGAATTACAAAAAAAAACTATTTTTAATCTTTTATTGTGGCAGTTTAATTATAATTACATATGTTTATAACATGGATATTGCAAAATTCACTTAACATTAAAATAAATCATTTTTATAAGAGGTCATTGTAATAAACTTTTAATAACTAGTTAATACTTATTCGCTAATACAAAAAAAATAAAAACTATATCTAAATTTTTGTTCAATATCTTAAAAAATCTATATATTGTTAACAAAAGTTTAATCTTTACAAGTTTTTAATTATTTATTAATCTTTTGAAAACTTATGAATATCTCTTAAACTTACTATCTGAAATTTTAAGAAATCATTTGAAATTTCCCCATGAATCCTAACAAACTTTTTTTATTCTCTTGAAAACGTTAAAAATGCTTACAACGCTTCTAAATTTGGTTTGAAAATCTTCAAAGATCCACATTTTGAGTTTAACATTGATTTTTCAAAATAAAAACCCATTTTATATTCTCCCAGAAACCCTAGGAGATTTTTTTATTATCTTGAGACTATTCAAAATTCTTAGTTCTAAACTTTTTTTTCAAAAATCTACATTTTGTCTTGGATTTTTTAATATCTTTCAAAGTTTGGAATTATTTTTGAATCTTTTGAAAAATTAGAAATATCTCTAAAACTTACTCAAATTTTTTCTAAAATTATGTAACCTTGTAAAATTGAAAAATTTTGCTTTAAACCCTTCAATTTTTACTTAAAATTCATTTTTTGAAATGAAAAATCATTAACAATTTTCTCAGAAATGTAAAGAACTTTTTAGCCAATTTAAGCCTTTCAAAATTATTAGGAAGCTTTTTATATTTTGTTTGAAATATTTTGAAATCTTCTCAAGAGTTAAAATACATTCCAATCTTTTTAAAACTTATGAATATCTTTTGAAATAGTTCAGCTTGCCTGCAGTTTTTTAAATCCTGCAAAAGTAAAAAAATTGTCTTAAAATCTTCCAGCTTCTTTTACGCCATACTTTGAAATCTTCAAAACTTGAAATAAATATTTTAACGTTTCCCATAAATCTTATTGTGGGTACCGTTATTTTTTATACTGGTAGCGAACATTTTTTTGTCGATACCGGCACATACACTTCTTAAAGCTCCTGTAGGGAGTAATGTAACCTAGAAAACTCACCTGAAAAAATCAATTCCAAATGCTAGCGAAACGAATGATTATCGTGGGGGGGGGGGGGGCCAATTTTGTTCCTTTTGGAAGCTCAGATCCATATTTGAGGCGGAAAGCCACTGCGAAATGTCAACACTAGCGATAAATATATTAAGTTTCTTTAATATTGCATTTCCAAAACAGCAGAAAAAAAAGAACTGGCGCGATATCCAAAATAGAACAATTATTCCAACAGACAAAAGATTGATAATTTATATAAAGTTGTAATAAATTATTATAAAACATGACAAATGTATCTTATTAAAAAATATTTTTTTATAAAAATACTTAAAGAAGGAAAAATACATTAAAAGTAAAATAATGACTCAAAAAATTCCGAAATAAACTTTTGTATGTTGGAATAATTTTTCTATTTTAAATATTACGCCAGTTCTGTTTTTCTTCTGCTGCTGTGGAGATGCAATATTTAAGGAATTTAACCTATTTATCGCAGGTTTTGACGACCTGTAGGGACTTTCCGCCTCAAATAATGATTTGAGCTTCTAGGAGGACAAAAAATTGCCCCCCGATAATCATTCGTTGCGCTAGCATTTGGAATTTATTTTTTCAGATGAGTTTTCTCGGTTACATTTACCCCCTACATGAGCCTCAAATAGAGATTATCTAAGTTTTTGTCCATAATTTCATATTTTTCGTCTCTTTAAAAGCGTGAAAAAGTTTACAAATTAAAGTGTGATAGCTAAATGTTAAGAAAATAATTATTTCGCATGATCAAAAAATCATTTACTATTAAAATTGTTTCTTTTATCAATAATGTTTAGCGGGATTTAGAAATAATTTATCATGAAATAAAGTGACTTATTTAGGAACTTTGATTTACACTTAATAGATACAGAAACTGAAAACAGTCACTAAAAACCATATTCACGCAATGCCGCAACCAATCAGGTTTTTGACAACAATGTATACGAGATCTCGTGACCACACAACATTTTCAGGATAAACATTAACATTAATTTGTATTGTGATCACGATTAATAAAAATATCACATTTTCCAAAACTTTAAATGTTATTCCCGGCTGAAATTTGTATTCCCGGTTAATTCCCCTGGTTTACCAGATTACTTGATTCCCGGTTAGTAGATACCTTGTAACAACATTACATACCGTCTTTTCCTGCATTTTCTTGAAAGCCATTTGAGCCTTTGTTAGCTTCAGACTGGAACTGCCGGCTGCCTCGTCAGGCTTCTCGTCTTCAATAATTTTAGTCACTTCCCCCAGCTTCTTCTTTTCCTTCTCCTTCTTCTTTTTCCTACAACAAAAAAAGGGGTCCAAGTGTTACTTTGTTACTTAGAATCAAAACACTTTTTTTAACTCATATAAAGAACCATAATTGTAAGTGCAATTTGAATTTACCTGAGTTGCACTCGATCGTGATTACGTTGAAAATGGATTTTATTTGACTTCGCTGTACTACGTCACAATGATCAGTCCCAAAATAAAAAATTGGTTTGCCCTGAAGTGCCTGTAAGGACGAATCAATTATGAGTTTCCGGAAATAATAATGTTTGGAAGCATAATTTTTATGATACTTGATTTTGTGTAATTTTTTTACACAAAAGGGTTCCATTAAAAATTGTGTTTCTTATCTTTTTTGAAAATAATTTCAATTTCATGAAACTCTGTGAGTTTAAAAGGCGATAGGATGAAGGAACCAATTGTTAAGGAAATAGGCAACCTCAAACTTTCCTATCCTGTTTCTTATGAATGAAAACTCCTACAACTTTAAAAATTATTTGGCTGGACAGTAAGTTTATCGAACTTTCATTTCTGTATGCACTTTATTTCAGAAATTCAGAATGTGAAACAAAAATTGTGATACAACTTAAATGTATCAAAACCACCATTTCTCGAGATACATTTACCAATCGCTCGAGTGCTAGACCTATCTGTCGAGTGCATAGCCTTGGTTCAAAATTGTATAAAGTTCAAATCGACGTATAATCATAATACTATTAATATTTGTAAACAGTAATTAAAAGTGTATGCAATTTGCTAAATACCTGAATGAAAAAAAATTTAAAGGTGGAGACTAGTGAGATATGTAGGTAAAAAAAAGGACTTTCTATGAGGTTTTCTTTTTGAAAAATAAACACGATTTTGTTATTATAATTACTATCATTAACATAACCTGCCTATCCTAATATTTATACATATCGACAAATGGGGCATAAACGAAAAAATCGATATCATTTCTCGAGGTGGATCGTCGAAATACGGAGCTTTGATAAAAATTGTCCCCAATTACCGACGATTTATTTTTAAAAAGACTAAATGCAATTTTTGCAATGTAATATAATTTTTTGAACCAAAAACTTAGATTCATCCTTATCACTACAGTAGCATTCAAACATTAAGAATAAATAAAAAAGTAACCTTTGTACTTTGAAATTTCTGATTCAGCCAACCTAAAATATTAAGCTAATGGCGAATTTCCGTCAATTTCATGAGGGACTCATTACAGATGTCAAACGGCCCAAATCGTTTAAAATAGTACCGGCCCACCCGGATTTTTCCCAAAATCCCATCTTACCAACTCGCGCCTGGCGATGTTACTATTTTAAAACTATTAATAAGTAGTTAATGATGAAGCGTTAAAATGACACTTTATGGTATTATATTTTTTTGGACTCTCAATTAATTATACAATTTAATTCATTTAGTTCAACTTAAACAATGACCTTTTGAAAATACATTTTTGTTGTAAGTTATGAAGAAATGTAAAGGTTTTGAAAACGAAATGAAAAAATTTCACAAATAAAGAAAAAAATGAATAATTTTGGATATCAGATTATGCGAACTTACAACATTTTCAATATGAATTATTATCGATGCCTTCCCACTTATGATAATACGCAATATTTCTGGAAATTTCCCAAAGCAAACAACAACAATCTGTACTATTAAAGTAAGAGAAATAATAGTTCGCCCCAAATTTTTCATGATTTTCATGTTCTTCATTGGTACAAAGGTGAAGCTGAATTTTTTTGAAAAATTGCTTCGCCCACTCAAATAATTGCTTCGGAGATGTTATTAATAAATCGCGATTCTCAAAGGCGAAGACAATCAAATACGTTCTTTTCATTCCTATCAGCCTGATGCCGAAAACAACAAAATATTGTGCAAAATATTTGTCGGACAAAAAAAAAGCAGTTACGATTACTTACAAGTAAAACTGCCCTTTTTTTATCATTTGATTGAATGCACACATTTTTTTATGAACATTGTACGAATTTCTTCGTAATTCTTGAATAAACAATATTAAAATGATCGCTGTGTTTTAATTTTGAAAAATATTTGCACCTCCTTATGATGGAAATTCACGAAAATTCAACCAGCGCGGGCGCGGTCACAAAAAATTAATAACTTTTGAACTACTGCAAAATACAAACTTTTTTTCCACCAAAATTTTCGGAAGGGATTGTAAAATCTATTAGAACATGGAAGAATTCTTCCGCAGGAGTAATTTATTTAATTTTCAATTGTTTAAAACAAACGATTATTTTAATAATTAAGAAACGTTTTTTAGTACCGAACAATTTTTTCGCGTAAAGTATACTTCGTAACAAAAATTTTCATAACTCAGTTATTGAAATTCGATGAACCGTTCGCGAGTAATCAATTTTTGAGAAAAATGATCAAGAACTTTGATTGTTAATAATTTCAACAACAAAAAATCAACTTTTTGCAAAAATATTCAAGAGGAGTTATTTTGATATAAAAACGAATTGAAAACTGTATGAATTCATTGAAAATAGAACTATCGATTTAAAAGTGGCACACTTGAGATATTTTGACTCTATTGTAATCCGTTAAAAATGACTTAAAATCATATCATAAAAATCCTTTCAAATCTTTAACATTCGCTGAAGTCCCCTAAAATCATAAAAAATAGCCAAGCCCTTTTAAATCCTAGGAAATCTTTTTACATTCTTATGAAGTTCAGGAAATTGTTAGCAATCTCATAAATTCTTTCAACTCTGAAAAGCTCTTGAAATCTTTAAAATAATATTAAATCCCTAAATTAATTCTTGTGCAATCCCTTGGGCTGCCGTAAAATCTTTAAAAATGCCTTAAAAAGCCTAAAAGCTTTGAAAATACCTTAAAATAATATAAATCCTTAGAAATTCTAGGAATTTCCTTAAAATCCTTTGAATCCGTTAAGACTTTTAAATCCCTGAAAATATTTCCAGATCTCTTAAAAAAAATGGTCAGTACGGCCTATAAGGCCAAACTGCAAGATTTTTATCGGGTTGGTTGGCGAATCCCAGTCCATTTATAAATGCTAATTTTCAGGAATAAACAATATACCCCTATTTGAACCTGAAGATATGTAAAGGAAAGAACCTAAGATTTTTTTGAACAAGAGAAAAATGCTCGAAAAAAGTATGATAAAATTATTTGATGAGTCAAAAATTATTTTACTTATACTGGGAATACCTTAAAATTAAAAGAATTTTATGAATTGGAACAATGTTTGGTAACCGGGAAATGACCAGTAATTTGTTTTTGTTTTTAGAGGCCACCCTGAAACATTTATATTGAGAATTTGACTGATAATAAGAAACGTATGTCGCGCGAATCATAATTGCTATTATAAAATAATGTTAAGTGTGTAAAATGATATATACAGCAATTGTTCAATTTAAATAGTCATACCTCACTATACCTACAACATTTTCCGACCCCCCTCCCCCAAAAAAGTCTCTTATCTGGATCAGCGCCTGAACTTCATGGAAACATTGCACTGAAATTAAAACTTCTGAGACTTTCACAGAAGTTTCACTTTCTAACAATAAGCAAAATCTAAAGTCTAGACTCACTGCAAATATCTGTCCTGCGCTCACCGAATTTCGGGACGAAGAAACGCTTCGTTGACAAATACCTTATGGGCTTATGCCTGAAAATTTCCCTTTGAACTCTGAACATTGTGACGCAGTCTTTTCACATTAAGAATTAAATCCTGTTTTTTGAAAGATTGCTATATAAAAAGTATAAAAGAAAAACGCAGTAACAAAGACGATACGTTTTCGTGTTTATTGGAATAATTGCAATGATTACAGTCGAAAACGAGTTCACACTGCAGGAAATAAGATATAGACGAAAAATCGAGTGAGACCATTTTTAGGTTAGAGAAAATATATTCGTAAAGGACTGAATTCTACGACACCTATTCTATAAAGCAAGAGGTGCGAATAATGTTTTTAAAAAAGCAATATTACTTACTTTTTGCTGATAGCTTCCACTCCTTTTAATTTAAGGGGCCCTTTTGAAACATTTTCGTAGGGATCATCTTCATTGGGAGACATTGTGTTAATTGATAAGGGTTTGATTTCACAAACAAAAATCAAAAGTTATATATATTGAGGCGATTTCTCAATAAAGGGAAACAAATTTCATAGGGAGAAACGAAACAACCGTTTCTTCGTAAAATCAGTGAAAGTCAATTATGGCAAACAGCAAAAAAGAGCAACTGAAACTGAGACTCTTGAGAGCAATGGCAAACATCATGATCTAAAAATACACGGTCTAGCCACGCGCAACTAAAAAAAAGTTAACCAATAGGAAGAACTCACCCACCGGGGGCCATATTGGATAAGTTAGGGCCCGAGCACAATGGAGACCCGAACCGGAAACCTGAACTCGAGTATTAAATGATATACACATATGCAATTTAAAGCTAAAGCGACTCAAATTAACCTAAAAAAAATCGCCGCCGGCCGCCCGCAGTAAATCACATTGCATGAATTTCAAGAACATACAGGTTACGTGCTCCTTTCACATACTTCAGGTTTCAGTTCTCATTGTGCGTTACAAAATTTCAGTTCAAGTCTGCGTTCGAATTAATACGACCCCACTAGACAAAGATGACGCTACTATAAAAAAGGACAGACTTATCTTTGGGTTCAGGTTTCGGGTTCGGGTCTCCATTGTGCTCAGGCCTTTAGGGCCCGAGCACAATGGAGAACTGAAACCGAAACTTGAACCCGAAGATAACTCTGTCCTTTTTTACCGTAGCTACGTTAAATAAGGACAGAGATATCTTCGGATTCAGGTTTCGAGTTCGGGGCTCCATTGTGCTCGGGCCCTTAGTGCGCGAGAATGTAG
Organism: Andricus quercusramuli; assembly: GCA_932178445.1. Taxonomy (NCBI): domain Eukaryota; kingdom Metazoa; phylum Arthropoda; class Insecta; order Hymenoptera; family Cynipidae; genus Andricus; species Andricus quercusramuli. Next base: position 8,918 of record CAKNXH010044709.1, read on the forward strand.
TATATTTGAAAGGACGTAAATGTCATGAGAGAAGATTTCAAGTAAAAGATAAACAAATTGTACAATTTGTACAATCAATGAAATTAGTTTGAAAATAATGTGATAAATAATATAAAATATTAAGAAATATATAACTTATTATCCTTGTAAAGTAGAGGAAATATGGATAACATAACCTCTCAATGCACATGAAAGATTTTACGTTTTAAGGAAACTGAAATGAAGTACCATTGCCTGAAAAGAAAAAAGGAGTTTGTTTCGGGTCTCAAAGTACAAATAAATAAATGCAAAATATCGACGTCATAGTCTGTATTATGATAATATCAGTTCTTATATTTCGTATATACATGCACGTAAATACTGAAAAAAACCTCTTATTGTACACAGAGAAACATATTCACACCTTATATTCGTATGAAATAATGAATTTACAATATATAACAATTGAATAAACATACAAGTTCAGCAACGTATAATTTACAATGATATAATCTTATGATACGAAATTCTACAGTTGTAATTTCATGAAGGATATATTTCAAATATTTTGGAAGACTTCTTTACTTCTCCCTTACGAAAAAGTATGATAGGAAAATCATTTTAGGCCTACGATGACCAAACAAAGGAATTTTAACAAAGTATTTCAACTTTCAACCCAGTATTTACACTTTCAACCAGAAAAAACGAATTCTCCACAAAATAGCTGAATCGTCAACTGAGTCAGATTAATATATCACCAAAATAGTTGAATTTTGCATAAAAAAAGTTGAGATTCTTTTACCAAAAGAGATCAATTCTGAAACGAAGAAGGTAGAATTTTTAACCAAGAATGAGCAAAAATTTCAACTACTTTGTTAAGTATTTCTAAGTAGATAATACTTTAACAAAATTCATGCATTTTTATTTAAATACTTGAATTTTCATACGAAGAATATTAATTGTCAACAACAAAAATAGTCATTTTCAATGAAGTAGTTGAATTCTCTATCATTGTGAAACCAAAAGGACGATTTTTCACAAAAAGAGTGAAATTTCTAATAAAAAAGTTAATTTTAAACCAAATAGTTGAATTTTGTACCAAAATATTTGAATTTTCTAGCAAAAAAAAAAACGAATTTGAAACGAAATACTTAAATTTCTAACAAAAAAAATGAATTTTTAACTTAAATTATTATTCTTCAACCAAACAACAGAATTTTAAAAAAGCATTTCAACTTTGAACCCAGTAGTTACATTTTCAACTAGAAAAAACGATTTTTCCACAAAATAGCTGAATCGTCAACTAAGTCAGATAGTCAGCAGTGTCCGCTCCTTCCTCGTCATTTGAATATTGAGAATTTTCGCAGGTATCGACATTGATTTACAATATAGCCATAATTCATGTTTTCAAATCGTTTGAGTGAGGACCGAGACGCTAACGGTTGCTATGGTAACAAAATGGCGGCCGGTGGCTGAGCGCGCGAGTGGGGCAAAACTGGTAGAGCTTACGGCTAGACCGTGTATTTTTAGATCATGGCAAACATGGTCTAAAAATACACGGTCCAGCCACGCGCAACTAAAAAAAAGTTAACCAATAGGAAGAACTCACCCACCGGGGGCCATAATTGATAAGTTAGTACGCGAGAATGTAGTATATTTGAAAGGACGCAAATGTCATGAGAGAAGATTTCAAGTAAAAGATAAACTAATTGTACAATTTCTAAATCAATGAAATTAGTTTGAAAATAATGTGATACATAATATAAAATATTAAGAAATATATAGCTTATTATCCTTGTAAAGTAGAGGAAATATGGATAACATAACCTCTCAATGCACATGAAAAATTGTACCTTTTAAAGGAAATGAATTGAAGTAGCATTGCCTAAAAAGAAAAAAGAAGTTTGTTTTGGGACTCATAGCACAAAGAAATAAATGCAAAATATCGATATCATAGTGTGTATTATGATAATATCAGTTCATCATTTCAAATCGTTTGAGTGAAGACCGAGACGCTAACGGTTGCTATGGTAACAAAATGGCGACCGGTGGCTGAGCGCGCGAGTAGGGCGAAACTGGTAGAGCTTAAGGCCGTAGAGGGAAGATAGGTATAGACATGATCTAATAAATACATGGTCTAGCCACTTGAGGGCTCCGTTTCGTCCAAATCACGCAACCGCTTAGTTCCGACATTTTGTTTTATGACCGCGCAGTTTGAGTTTGACGCGTACTCTGTGTACGGAAAAGTATTATAGGAAAATGAATATGTAGGAAGAAATAATATGAAATTATTGAAGTAATAAATTAAAAAAAAATTTGGAATAACTACTGACTGATATTATATAAGAATACTGAGGAGAAAATAAATTATAGTCAGGAGAGAATGGAAGTTTGGAAATTAGAATGAATGAGGGTGATGAAAAGTACATACAAATTTTGATATTTATGTCAATTACATTGTATATATCTCCGTTTAACAGTGTATACATAATTCTTACTCTATGCAAAAGTGACAGATGACCGTAATAGGACCACGCGGGTCCTAAAATTTAAAAAAAATAAGTAAGGTCTGTATCTGGAGGACAATAGCTTTGCGCTTGAAGAATTTATGATTTTCACATCTTCTTTAGGTTATTTCCCCGGCACTAGATCTTGAGAGGTTTCCAGTTTTCTAATTTATAAGTAGCTGCTTGAAGAAAGTCAAGTGCAGATTAAGATTTATCTTAAAACTGAAAAAAACTAAGTTTCAACAAAATAAGTACATTTCGAACCAGTAAAATGAATTTTCAAAGAAAATTATGCATTTTTAAAGAAAAGGGTAATTTTCAATGCAGAAGATTTTTTGAACTGAAGGGATGAATTTTCAACCAAAAAATAAAGTTTTAACAAATTGTTGAAATTGTAACAGAATTTCAACCAAATGAGATAAAATCTCATTGACACATATAAAAATAAAAAAGATTTAATAGTTTAATTTGAATACTACAAATTTTCAATAAATTGGAATTCTTTTAGGATTCATGACAATGCAGTTGACAGCCCTTTCTTTGCCGTTAACTTGGAAGCTATTTATTACTTTTATTGTTATTTCCTAATTTTTTGTGGCTCTAGAGTGCCAGAACGAAAAAAATTTGAATTTTTACATTCATCTACATTTTTGAAATGATACGATTAAATGAATGAATTCATTTCGTTATTTCGAACAAAAAATGTTACCAAAAGTAACCTTGTCATAAAATAAGTAACTTTTTAGTAACCATGAATCGAAACAGTAAAGAAGTTAGTAAAAATCAACCCGTTCCGAGCCCTGACAATATTTGTGCGCGATAAATTGTACACTGATAAAGATAATTCATGATAAGAAATGAAGATCCAATTCATCTTCGAAATTTCAGAGACAATTTTGTCCACGAGTCACCAGGCAATGCAATGTAAAAAGTAAATTATGTTCATTTGTATATATGTATTGAAATTAAGATTTGCTATTTTTACATGAAGTTGAAAAGACTGTTTTATACTGTAAAATTTCGACTTCCTTTTACCTATAAATATGCGTGTGTGCAATACTATATGTGGTTTCGCCAACAACATTTATCATTCCGTAAAAAACTCTGCTAAGAATAACATAGATTTATAATGTGATTTTATATTACATGTACACAGAATGTCACTGAATACAGGGGCAATAGTTGATTCATAAAACAAAAATTCATTTCGGAGGGAACTGTCATTTACTGTCATGTACTTTTGAGGTTAGAATTTTCTGGCCTCTGAAAATCAACTTAATATCGTCACAACAATTTCAATTGTTATTTTGCTTTTCAAATTGTGAAATGTCCCCGCCGAGATGTTCAGTAGATGAACACCGAGAAAGCAAGTTTTATCAAAAAAAGTTATTCACTCACCAGAAAATCACTTTTCAATGAAACGGTGTCACAATGTGACATACGATTTATAAAATATATTCCATGTAATATATAAAACATTTTCTCTGCTCTTGAATCGTAAAGATATAAGTATATGTATGCCTTTTTACATGACAAACCAACTTCGACGTACTGCTACCATTAAAAATACGGTTCGGAGCAAATCGTTTTAACTCGGTGTGTATTTGAATTGTGGAGAATTTTCTAACAGAGAATGCCTTTTCTCATAAATTGTACTTGCCACCTTCTCCCGTCCCAAATGTAATAATTATATTTCGAACGTAATAGAAATTGTAAAAAAAGGAGTGAGCAAGAGTATTTCAGAATTGTGAATAAATATTGTATATCTCGAACTCAAATTTTCCTCCAAAACTGAGGAACAATATTTTTTAATAAATAAAACATGATAATTATCATCTTATATGTTGTGGGCACAAGGAATTTCAATTCTAACATTTTACATTTAAAAATCAATTACGTTTGCCGCCTTTTCCATCCAAGATGGCGAAAAGAAGCGGTGGGTCCTCATTGGCTCAGTTTTTTTTACTTGCGCGTGGCTAGACCATGTATTTATTGGATCATGGGTATAGAGGCGACAATGCAATGGGTAGCTTGAAGCACGCTAAACGGAGCGAGATGGCAGGGGAAGGCTTAGGTAGGGAATCAGCAACGCGGAGGCGCTAGTACCACGGACCAGTGCTTTTACGCTTAACGTGTGTGAGTGGGGTAGGTGAAGAGAGTGTACCGTGTACATGAGTCAAACTGCAAAAAATTTAGAACCCTTATACCTGGACTGGTCTTTCCGATATATATTCTGGCTATTAACTTTCTTCTAATATTTTCGTGAATGGAAATATCCACCGATACGTTTTTCATTTGAAACTTTGTATTTTGATATTTCAAGTTTGAAATATCAAAGTTAGAAATTGTTTGATTCGCCCAGACGAATAATTCTTTTTTTTAGAATGATTAATTACAATAGTCATTATTATTACAATATGTGATCATTTATTGAACATTATTTGCTTTTAAATTGTAATCATAACAAACACATGAACTTATTAATAAATACACAAATAAAAATGTACAAGTAATATCCTTCGCATTCAATAATTATTTTCTTAGAATTATAATAAAATGTATGGGCATTTTTTACATTATTGGATTTTGTACTTATACATTCTCTACTCTCATACTTATCTTTCTGCACTCGTGGAAAAAATCAGAATAATGTAGGTAAAACTTTTTTTTTAAACTTATAAATAAATAAAAAATTTTATCATTATCGTAGATACAGTTGAGGTCTCGGATCCAATAACTCACCCGACTCTCGTACTATTTTCAAAGTACACTGAGAAACCCTTGTTTGTATTTCTTGTTAAAAATCACACTAGATTTTACTATCTGAACTTTGCAATGAGGGGCAAAAAGCAAATTTTAATAATATTTACTAACCTCAATAGTAACTCGTAGCTACTTAAAGAATTATGAAATATATTGGAATAAAAGTTAAAACAATTGCATTTATTGTAAAAGACATTTGAAGTATTTATTAACCTCTGTAGTAAAACTGCAAGTCTGCACTATTTACTAATTTTGATAGGAGAAAATAGTAAATTTGTTGGATTAATATCTGTAGAAGATAACAGTATTTACCAGCTCCCTGGCACTAAAAGCTAAAAATGGGCACACATTTGACTGCCCTGCGCGTCAGTACTTAAATTGCCCGAGCGTAGCGCTGATTACCTATAGGGCCGACTTTCTTGAAAATACATGGCAAAATTGTCAACATTCGAAGTTTTTTTATATTTTCTGGTATTTTATTAGTCCTTTTTTCGTTTTTTTTTTGCCGAAAATGATCAGTGATTAATTATTAATCATTTTTAATCGATAAGTGACGAGTTTTAAAGTATATTTAAATAATTATAAATTGTTTAAGCAATTTTTTTCCCCCGTAAATCGTGAAAAATTATTATCTTTCGGAATAAATCGTACAAAGTTGATGAATTTCAAGAGTAGTAGTTCTTGTTTAACTTATTTGGTAATTATTTAAACAATTTTCATTTGTTTAAACAAAATTTTCTCCCTAAAATTGTAAAAAGTTATTATTTTCTGAAAATAATGACACAATTAACGAGTGTTGAAAGCAATACATTTTTTAAGGATGTTCGGTAATTATTTAAACAATTTTGATTTGTTTAAACAATTTTTCCCCCTGGAAAGCGTAAAAAATTATTACTTTCTGGAATTAATGACACGATTAAAGGAATTTAAGAGTAATATATTTTTTCTACAGAATATTTAGCAATTTTTTAAATAATTTTTATTTGTTTGAACAATTTTTGTTTGTTTAAAAATGTTTGTTGATGCTCATTACCCGAAATTCATTTGAAAAATTATTTATTTTAACGAATATGATCTGAAAAAATAACTACTCATAACAGACTGCAAAAATGGTTTATATTAATGATTATTAATGATTATTAATTGTTTAAATAATTTCAAAGTATCTTAAGCAAAAAAATATTATTCTTAAAATTCGTTAATTGTGTCATTAATTGCTGAAAAGAATAAATTTTCTCGATTTGCAGAGAAAAAAAATTTTAAACAAACAAAAATTGTTCAAACAAATAGAAATTATTTTAAAAATTGCTAAATATTCTGTAGAAAAAACATATTACTCTTAAATTCCTTCAATTGTGTCATTATTTTCAGAAATGAATAACTTTTTACGATTTTAGGGAGAAAAAATTGTTTAAACAAATGAAAATTGTTAAAATAATTACCAAATAAGTTAAACAAGAACTACTACTCTTGACATTCATCAACTTTGTACGATTTATTCCGAAAGATAATAACTTTTCACGATTTACAGGGGAAAAAAATTGTTTAAACAATTAACAATTATTTAAAATATACTTTAAAACTAGTCACTTATCGATTAAAAATAATTCATGTTGAAATTTTTTTTTAAAATACCGTCTTTAGCATGAATTTGATAGAAAACTGCTATTTTGCATTTTTTGGGGCATTTTCCGGGCACAATTAAAGGGATTCAGGTGTGTCAAAATAAAAAGCTATTGGGTGGAAATTATTCCTTAAATACTCCTCAAGAGGTGACAATACTTTACTTGACAAAAAATGTATAACAAGTACTTCTTTTTCCATTTTTTTGAAAATTGAGCTTTTCCCATTCAAAACCCCATGTTAATTTCAAAAGCCCGGGTTAACGTTAACGTTGAAAAAAAAAAAAATTACGGAATTTCTTTTTCCAGAAAACGAACAAAATGGGAGGGGTTTTATCACCAAAAATCGAAAGTCGGATTTTTGGACCACTGTAGTGTATATATTGCTTTTTTTTATTATGTACTTTGAAATAAAAATTCCGCCATAGTTTAAACATGAATTCGTGGCATAAAATAATAGTTTTTAAACAAATAATAATTTAAAGAACTAAATAATAAGCTCCAAAAAATATATTTTCTATTTACAATTTGTAAAATTTCAAAAAATAATGCAAATAATTTGTATATGAGTATCAATAATTCATCATATTCTCTTGGCATACTATTTTATATTGGCAATTATTTAAATTTGAGAACGCGCTATACTTATTTGTG
>CAKNXH010044713.1:0-16889 GCA_932178445.1 Andricus quercusramuli
TAACCAATTAGATCAATTTTGAACTAAAAATATGAATTTTCAACAAAGAAGAATAATGTTCTACCGAAAAGGTTAATTCTCAACAAAATACATAATATTTTAACCAAATAGTTAAATTTTCAAAAAATTACATAAATTTTCGACCAAATATTTGAATTTTCATCTAAAAATATGAATTTTCAACTAAGAAGATACATTTTCTACCAGAAAATATTAATTGTACACAAAATAAATACATTTTTAACCAAATATTAGAATTTTCCACTAAAAAGATAAATTCTACACAAAATACATAAATTTTCCCCTAAAAATATGAATTTTCAACTATGCAGAATAATTTTCTACCCGGAAGGATTATTTCTTAACAAAATACATAATATTTTAACCAATTAGTTAAATTTTCAACTAAAAATATGAATTTTCAACTAAGAAGATTAATTTTCTACCTAAAAAGATGAATTATCAAGAATATACATAAATTTGCAACAAAATATTTGAATTTTCCACTAAATACTTTGAACAATGTATTTGATGTTAATTTATATTTTATTTTATTAATTTCAAGTCAATATTTTTTTCCTTTCAAAACTTTTCAAACTAAATAATTTGCATTTTTCAACCAAAAATGGACTAGTTAAATTTTCATTCGGAATAATCAATTTTTGAATAAAAAAATTAAGTTTCTAGAAAATAGTTTAACTTTAATCAAATTGTTTGATTTTCAAGCCAAGAAGACGATTTTTCTATAAAACAGTTGAATTTTCATCTGGAGAATATGAATTTTTAACAAAAAAGTTAATTTTTAACCCAGCACTTGAATTTTCAACATAAAAAGATGAATTTTCAACGAAAAGTGTAATAGTTGATATTTAACCACAAAAAGATTTTGAAAATTTATCTTTTTTAGTTGAAAGTTCATGTATTTTGTTGCAAATTAATTTCTGTGGTTCAAAATTTAACCAATTTGTTGAAAATTCGTTTTTTTTGTTGTTGGAAAAATGTAATTTTTTAACTGAAAATTTTTATTTTTGGTTGAAAATTAATCCTCATGAGTGAAAATTCATCTTTTTGGTCGAAAATTCAAATATTTGGTTCAAAATTAATTTTTGTGTTGAAGATTTATCATAATAGTTGAAAATATAACTATTTTGTTGAAAAGTCGTCTTCTTTCGTTGAATTCAATTGTTTTTTGTGTCAAATAAAAAAATCTTTTGATTGAAATATCAACTATTACATTTTTTGTTGAAAATTCAACTATTTGGTTCAAAATTAATTTTTTTATTTAAGATTCATTATTATACTTGAAAATTCAATTGCTTGGTTAAAAATGAAACTGTTTTGTTGAAAATTCGTATTTTTTGGTCAAAAATTAATTTTTTTAACTGAGAATGTAACAATCCCATTTTTGCTTGAAAGTTAATCTTTGTTTGTCGAAAATTCAACTATTTGGTTCAAAACTAATTTTTTTTATTTAAGATTCATCATTATAGTTGAAAATCCATTTCCTTGGTAAAAAATGAAACTATTTCTTTGAAAATTCGTTTTTTGTGATCAAAAATTAATTTTATAAACTGTAAATATAACTATTCCATTGTAGGTTGAAAATTCGTCTTTTTTTGTAGAAAATTTATCTTCTTGGTTGAAAATTCATTCTCTTGGTTAAAGATTCCTTATTTTAGTTCAAAATTCATTCCTTTAGTTAAAAGTCAAACTATTTTGTTGAAAATTCACCCTTTTTGGTAGAAAATTAATCTTATTAGCTGAAACTTCATCTTTTTGGATAAAAATTAATTTTTTTTGTTGAAAATTTGAACTTTTTGGTTGAAAGTTTATTTTTCAAACTAAAAATTTCATTATTTTGTTAAAAAAATATTTTGTTATTTGAGATTTATCACTTTAGTTCAAAATTTATTTCTTTGGTTGGAACTTTAACTAATTTTGAAAATTCGTTTTTAGTTATCAATTTATTTTTTTAGATGAAAATGTAACTATTTCATTTTAGCTTAGAAATTTATCTTCTTTAGTTCAAATTTCGTTTATTTGTTGGAAAATTCAATTGTTTTGCTAGAAAATTCATATTGTTGGGATAAAAATTCGATTCTTTTTTTGTTAAAAATTAATACTTTCGGATTGAAAACTCATTGTTTTGCAAGAAATTAGGATTTTTAGCTTGAAATTAAACATTTTAGATGCCATTTTTTTATTTATTGGCGGAAAAATCTTTTTTGGTTGAAATTTTAACTTTTTTGCTGAAAATTTGTTTTTTTGGGTGGCAAATTACTTGTTTAAACTGAAAATTTAACTGCTCGATTTTTGGTTGAAAATTGATCGTTTTTAGTAGTAGAAGAAAATTTAACTATTTGGTTAAAAATTCATCTATTTTTTTGAAAGTGCAATATTTTTATTTGAAATGTTAGGAATTTGAAGCATTTTAAATTTGAAAATTCAACTACTCTGTTTTAAGTTGAGAATATAACTTTTTTAGGTGAAAATTCAACTATTTTGTTGAAAATTCGTCTTTTTTGGTAGAAAGTTTAGTTTATGCTTCAAAATTTATTTTTTTTTTAGTTCAAAAGTCATCCATTTGATAGAAAATTCAATTATTTTGCTGAAAAATTCATATTGTTGGAATAAAAATTCAAATTTTTTTTTTTAAATTCATATTTTTGGATTGAAAACTCACTATTTTGCAGGAAATTCGCATTTTTTGCTTGAAATAAAACACATTGGATGACATTTTTTATTTATTGTCGCAAAAATTTTGTTTGGATAAAATTTTAACTTTTTGCTGAAAATTCATTTTTTGGGGTTGAAAATTGTTTGAACTGAAAAGAAGAAGAAAATCAACTATTTGGTTCAAAATTCATCTATTTCGTTGAAAGTTCCTCTGTTTGAAAATTTAATCTGAAAATAAAATTTATAACTTTCAGGGAAAATGAAAAATTGGTCAGGGAAACCTAGGGAATTTTTAAATTGGTATTTTGTAGCAACCCTGTTTTTTTTTATATAAAGCACTTTAAATTAAATTTTATTAATCTTAGGGGAAACTTTCGGAAAAAATTTTTTTTATAAAAATACACCCTGTTAAAAATTCATAATTTTGTGCATTTTTCTAGTTGGATTTGAATTTTGGAAGAGACTTTGTGCAGAACATGGTATCAGTCCAGAAGGAATTTTGGAAGATTATGCGACTGAAGGAACTGATAGAAAGGATGTTTTCTTTTATCAGTCAGATGATGAACATTACATTCCACGTGCAGTTCTTTTGGATTTGGAACCTCGAGTTATTCATACTATCATGAATTCTTCGTACTCGAAGGTATAAAAATCCACGAAATATCATTAAATTTCTCTGGAAAAAAATTTAGAATCCCTATGAATATTTGAAGTCCCTGGAAATCCTTACAGATTTTATAAAATTCTTTAAATCTTGTGAAATTCCTTGAAATACAGAAAAAAACTTTCACTAAATGATATTATTAATAATAATCAGTTTCATATCTTATACAATTTTCTTCAATATCAAATTTTTCCCCTTAAAATGCCTGATCGTTGATTATCAAGTTATTAATTTTGCACTTTATATTAAATTTATATTAATTTCAAAAATCGAGGTGCACAATATGAAAATTAATCATTTTTAACGACTTAATTTCAAGATTTTTTCAGTAAATAACTTATTGGCTATATTGGCTATTCAATATATATGTTCTGTACCTATTTCTGAAATATCTTGAATTATTTTGAAATATTTTAGGGTATTTTTAAATTTTTTGAGAAGCTTTTAATAGGTTTCAATAATCTGAACAGATTTGAAAGATTTTAGGGCACTAGAACATTCATTTTGGTTAAAAAATCTTATTTTTTAAATCAGAATTTAACTATTTTTTATACATTTGTTTCAATTATTTTTTAAACTGAAACTTTAAATTTAACCATGTTAGGTTGAACATTTATTTTCTTCAGTTGAAAATTCAACCATTCGGTTGAAATTTCATTTAATTATAATAAAAATAATTTTTGTTATGGAAAATTAATCTTTTCGGTTCAAATTTTGTTATATTTTTTTATTGAAAATCAATTTTTCATGTGAAAATTTAAATATATCAGGTTTTTTAAACGTTTATCTTCTTCAATTAGAAATTCAAGTATTCGTTTAAAAATGTGACTTATTTATTTTTTAACTAATAAATTAACTAAATTTTAGGTCGAAAATTTATTTCCATCAGACATTCAATTTTTTTGGTAAAAAATTAATGTTTTTGGTTGAAAATTGAACTATTTCGCTAAACATTTATTTTATTTGCTTAAGAACTTATTTCTCTAACTGAAAATTAAACTGGTCAAAAATTAAAATATTTGGTTAAAAATTCATATATTTCGTTAAAAATTATTCTTTTCTGGTAGAAATTTTGTTCATTGAAAATTAATTTTTTTCATGAAAAATTAAATATATCATGTTTTCTTGAACATTAATCTTCTTCAATTGAAAATTCAACTATTCGTTTGAAAATTTATGTATTTTGTTAAAACTTCGTCTTTTGTGGTAGAATATTAATCTTCTTGGTTAAATAAAATAAAATAAATTTTTGGTAAAATATTCAACTATTAGGTTTAAAATTCCATTAAAAAATAAAATATGTGGTTGAAAATTCATGTATTTTGTTAAAAATTATTCATTTTTGGTGGAAAATTGTTTGTTTTTTTAAATTAATTCTTCTTTTATTGAAAATTAGTGTTCTTATTGAAAATTTATTTTTTAACTAAAAAATTAAACACATTTTTTGTCGAAAATTTATTTTTACTAGACATTCAATTTTTTTGGTAAAAAATTCATTTGCTTGGTTGAAAATTGAACTATTTCGCTAAACATTTATTTTATTTGCTTAAAAACTTATTTCTCCAACTGAAAATTAAGCTATTATATTTTTTGTTGAAACTTGATCTGTTTTAATTAAAAATTCATCTATTTTGTTGAAAAAATTGTCTTCTTTTGGTAGAAAATTATAAATTAACCTTTTTGGTTGAAAATTTTATTCAAAATTGAAATATTTGATTAAAAATTCATTTATTCTGTTAAAAATTATTCTTTTTCACAGAAAATTATTTTTGACTAAAAATTAATTTTTTTAATTGAAAAATTAACTATTCCATTTCTTGTCGATTTTTTTTATAGATATTGGATATTGTTCATTGGAAATTCATCTGTTGATAACTTAACTATTTCATTAAAAATGATTCTTTTTTTGGTAGAAAATTATCCGTTTTGGTTGAAATTTAATTTCATTGCTTGAAAATTTGTTTCTATTTTATTAAAAATTAATTTTTTTATATAAAAATTCAACTGTTCAATTAATTATTCGTCAAAAATTTTGTGTATAGACATTTAATCTTTTTGGTTGAAAATTCATCTGTTTGGTCCAAAACTTAACTATTCTGTTAAAAAATTATTTTATTTGGTTAAAAACTTATTTCTCTAACTTACGATTAAAATATTCTACTTTTTGTTGAAAATTTATCTTTTTTAGATGAAAATTCATCTATTTTCTTGAAACTTCGTCTTTTTTTGGTAGCAAGTGAACCTTTCTGGTTGAAAATTTAACTAATTGGTTGAGAATTTATTTTTTTGATTCCAGATGCATAATTTTAGTTAAAAGTTCATTTCTTTGGTTAAAAATTCAACAAATTTGGTTGAAAACTTGGTTTTTTGTTGCTGGAAATGGATTTTTTTATTAAAAATGCAGCTATTTCATTTTTGCTAGAAAACTGATCTTTTTCAGTTAGAAATTCACTTATTTCGTAAAATTCCACTCTTTTCTTGAAAATTTGAATTTTTTGGTTCAATTTAACAGTTTTTTAAGTAAAAATTAAAAAAAAAGTGTGGAAATATCAACTATTACACTTTTTGTTGAGAATTAATTTTTGTAATCAAAGATTCAACAGTTTGGTTGAAAATTCAGCTATTTTATTGCAGATTCTTTTTTCTTTTTGCTAGTTTTTCAAATTATCCAGTGGGTATTAAGGAAAAGCGACAATAATTTTTTCGTATTTTCTTGATACGACTATTTTTAATACATAAATAAAATAATAAAATTAAATTAAATTGAAAAAAGTAAGTATTTAATTCTCAAAACTTTTAAGGAATTTTCAAGAGCTTTTAAAAGTTTCAAGGGATTTCAAAAGGTTTCAAAGAATTAAAAAAAAATGAAATAATGTATAAAAACTTTAGGGATTTTTTTATTATTTTTATTAATTTAAATAAATTTATCAAAATTTCCGGAAATGTGGCAGGATTTTAAAGAATTTTTTAAAGAGAAGTTAAGAGAAGTGTAGGGTTTCTAATATTTGAAAAGATCTGAAATTATTTTTTGAAACTGATCCTGAATTCTTATTAATTTATCCTGAATTCTTTCACTGCTTCGGAATTCTTTTGAATTTTTTTAATTCACTTGAATTTTTCTAAATTTACTTAATCCAGTGGATTTTTTCTTACTTTTCAAAAGTTTTTATTTAATAAAAAATTTTTTAATCAAAATTATTTGATAAAATGATAAAAGGATTTGAAATATTTTAAGGTATTCTTTCAAATTCCTTGGCATTTCGAGAGCCTTACAAAATTTCAAGGGATTACAAAAGATTTTCAATTATTTGAAATATTTTAGGAAATTTTAAATGATTTCCAGACATTTTTTATTTATTTTAATAGTTTGAAGGGGTTTCAAAGGCTTTAAAATATTTTAGGGTATTTTAAAATATTTCAAGGCATTTTCAAGAGATTTAAACAATTTCCAGAGATTTCCAATTGTTTCAATAATTTCAAAGGATTTTAAGTGATTTTAATATTTTAATGGATTTCAAAGAATTTATTCACAAGAAATGAGGGATTTTATATAAGTTAGATTCCGTTTCATTTCAAATAAAATATTGTTCTTTCAAAATTTTACCTAATCTATAAACGTTTTCAATTCATATACATATTTTTTCAATTTTCAACAGTTTAAAAAATGTTATTAGCATTGCCAGACCATGGAAAGAAAATTTGAATAACTAATTTAATTTATAAACTATCGATGTTTAAAGAAAATATTTGTATTTGTAAAAAACAAACTTAAATATCCTAAATGTCTCTAAATCCGGTCAAATATTAAAATATCTTCAAACCATTCTTTTTTCCGGTTTAATTTGAGCAAAAAGTGCGATAACATTTATTTTAGTTTAAAAAATTGTTAATAAAACCTATGTTCTCTTAAAATTCTTCCAGTATTATATCAATATTTATTAAATAGATATGAAAAAATAATAATTCCTCGTATCCTAATTTTTTTCCTTCTTACAAGCTCTACAATCCAGAGAATGTTTATTTATCGAAACATGGGGGTGGTGCTGGAAATAACTGGGCTTCTGGATACCATCAGGGAGAGAAGCTTCAAGAGGAAATTTTTGATATCCTGGATCGAGAAGCAGATGGAAGTGATAGTTTAGAGGTACGATTTTGGAAAAAGCGACTAATTTTACTATTTTCTCACAATTTTTCGTTAATAAAAAAATATGTAATTGCAAATTATTCAATTTTTGAGATCTATATTTTAAAAATATATAATTTTGAATATTTTTTTGGAATAGTTCAATTTTGAAGATTTACATTCCATAGTTCTTCAATTTTAACAATTTGCAATTAAAAATTCTTTAATTTCTAATGTATGTATGTAATTTTTCATTGTAAATTAAAAAAATAAATACTTTTTAATTTTATGGATTTAAAATTCAAAGTTCTTTCAAATTGAAGACATTTCGAATGTCAAAGATCCAAATTGCAGAATTTTCAATTGTAAATTTAAAAAATTGAAAACTTTTTAATTTTAAGGTTTTAAAATTCAAAGTTCTTCCAAATTGAAGACATTGCGAACGGAAAATATCCAAATTACAGAATTTTTAATTATCATCCATAATTTACAATGGAAAATTCTTAAATTTTAAAAATTCGAAAATAAAAACTCTTCAATTTCAAAAATGAATAAATAAAAATTCTTCAATTTGGAAGTTTTTAAAGATCGAAAATCAAGTTTTTAATTCTAAATCTTCCAAATGGATTATATTTTGAATCTAAATATTAAAAATTATAGAGTTTTCAATTGTCAAACTTAAAACTTGAATAATTTTTAATTTTCAGAATTAAAACTCTTCAATTTTTAAGAAGTACAATGGAAAATTCTCTTAATTTATGTATTTTCTTGAGAATTTACATTTTTTTGGTAGAAAATTAATCTTCTGTGTTGAAAATTCATCTTTTTGGTTCAGGATTCAAGTATTTTGTTGACTATTTATTTTTGTTGGTTAAAACCAGCTGTTTTCACTTTAAATTAAAATTTTTGTTTGTTGAAATATCAACTATTAAATTTTTCGTTGAAAATTAAACTATTTGGTACAAAATTAAACTAATTTGTAGAATATTCGTTTTTTTTGTATTGAAAATTAATTATCTTAAATAAAAATTCAACTAATCCAAATTTTGTTGAAAATTGATATTTTTTAGTTAAAAAATGCAAATATTTAGTTTAAAATATTCAGAATAGAAAAAAATATAAGCTAAATATTCGGTACAAAATACAAGTGCGTTTTATTTATAGTTGAAAATTATTTGTTTCAATTTAAAATTCAACTTCTTCATTAAAAGTTGAACTAATTTCTTAAACAATCACTTTTTTGGTTGAAGATTCACAATTTCAGTTAAATTCCGTTTTTATCGTAAAAAATGAATTTTTTTAACTGAAAAAATTTAACTTTTTGCTGAAAATTCATATTCTCGGGTTGAAAATTCAACAGTTTTGTAGAAAATTGGTCTTTTTGGCTTGAAAATTCAACCGTTTGGTAGAAAATTGAACTTTTTTGGAGAAAATTAATTTCTTTAGATAAAATTTAATTTTCCTAAATGAAAATTTTAAAATACAACTTGATTGAAAATAATTTTGTTTTAGTTGAGGATTCAAGTATTTTGTTTAAATTTTTGTTTTGTTTTTGTTTTTGAGTGCACAACTGATTTTTCTTTTTAATTAAAATTTTTTTTTGTTGAAATATCAACTATTACATTTTTCGTTAAAAATTAATGTTTTCACTGAAAATGTAACTATTGAAAATTTATCTCTCCGGTTTTACACTATTTTTTTAAACTAAAAATTTGACTATTCAATTTTTGGTAGAAAAATTATCTATTCAATTCGAAAATTCGTCTTTTTTCGTAGAAATTAATCTTTTTTGTTGCAAATTCATCTTTTCAATTGAAAATTCAATTATTCTAGTTAAAAATTCATCATTTTAGTTAAAACTTTATCTTTTTTGGTGGAAAATAAAACTATTAGGTTAAAAGTTAAACTCTTTTGTTAAAAATTCATCTTTTTGGTTTAAAATTCTTTTATTCCAGCTAAAGATTCATCATTTTAGTTGAAAATTTATCACTTTACCAAATTTCTTGGTGAAAATAAATTTTTTTAATTGAAAATTGAACTATTCCATTTTTGATTAAAAAATTATATTTTTAGTTCAAAATTCAACGTTTTGGTTAAGAATTCATATATTTAGTTGAAAAATAGTTTTATTTTAAAAAATTAATCTTTTTGGTTGAAAATTCAACTGTTCTAGTTGAAGATTCATGATTTTCGTTGAAAATTCATCTCTTTGGTTTTATATTATTTTTTTAAACTAAAAATTTGACTATCCAATTTTTGGTAGAAAAATTATCTGTTTAAGTTGAAAATTCATCTTTTTTGGTAGAAATTAATCTTTTTTGTTGCAAATTCATCTTTTTAATTGAAAATTCAATTATTCTAGTTAAAAATTCATCATTTTAATTGAAAATTTATCACTTTAGCTTACCAAATTTTTTGGTGAAAATAAATTTTTTAAATTAAAAATTGAAGTATTCTATTTTTGATTGAAAACTGATATTTTTAGTTAAAAATTTAACGGTTTGGTTAAGAATTGATTTTTTTTTGTTTTGAAAAATCGTTTTTTTTTTAGAAAATTAATCTTTTTGGTTGAAAATGCAACTGTTCTAATTGAAGATTCATAATTTTAGTTGAAAATTCATCTCTTTGGTTTTACATTATTTTTTTAAACTAGAAACTAGATAATTCAATTTTTTAAATTGAAAATTGAACGATTCCATTTTTGATTTAAAAATGATATTTTTAGTTGAAAATTCATCTCTTTGGTTTTACATTATTTTTTTATACTAAAAATTTGACTATCCAATTTTTGGTACAAAAATTATCTGTTGCAAATTCGTCTTTTTTGGTAGAAATTAATCTTTTCTGTTGCAAATTATTCTTTTTGATTGAAAATTCAATTATTCTAGTTAAAAATTTATCATTTTTGTTTGAAAATAAAACTATTTGGTTGAAAGTTAAACTTTTTTTTTCAAAAATTCATCTTTTTGATTCAAATGCTTCAATTTCAGTTGAAGATTCATCATTTCAGTTGAGAATTTATCACTTTAGTTTACCAAATTTGTTGGTGAAAATAAATTTTTTAAATTGAAATTGAACTATTCCATTTTTGATTGAAAACTGATATTTTTAATTAAAAATTCAACGGTTTGGTTAAGAATTGATATATTTGGTTGAAAAATAGTTTTTTTTTCAGAAAATTAATCTTTTTGGTCGAAAATTCAAATATTTAAATGAATTTAAATATTGAAAGTGCAATATTTTTAATTGAAAATTTAAGAATTTTAAGCTGTTCAAATTGAATTTAATATAATACTCACATCACTTTGACCTAAATATGCACTGAATTTTAAGTATAAAAAGATAAAATACAAATTTCTTTGAATTATTGTTCATTCATTCAATTGTTAATATTTCATTATTTAAAATTATCCTGTAATATAATTATTCAAAGCTTTCTAAATTAAATATAGTAGTAATTGATTCCCTAGAAACTGAACAAAAAATTATTTATAATAAACTCGCGAAACTTTATACAAATTCCTAGTCGATTATTCAAAAAAAGTGAAATATTTATGGCTCCTATGAAAAAGTATACTTGAAAAAAACTTCAGATACCTGGAAAAATCTGGAATCGTCAGGGAATTTTTTTTCCGGATTTGAGTAGACAACCTGTCAGTGTCATTTTTTTCGAAATAATAGTAAAATATTGTCATCGCTGAAAAAAAGTGTCAAATAGTATCAATAATGTGATGAGTTCGAAGACTGAAAAATTTTTTATAAACATTTTGTTTACAGGGTTTTGTGCTATGCCACTCGATAGCCGGTGGAACCGGATCCGGAATGGGATCCTTCATGTTGGAATCTCTGGCTGACAGATTTCCAAAAAAGTTAATCGAGACGTATAGTGTTTTTCCAAATCAAGATGAAATAAGGTAACAAGAAATCATTTATTCTTCATCAGGGTGGCGACTTGACCGGGTAAAACCCGGGAATTTAATTTAAAAACCGGGAATTTAATTTAAAAAACCGGGAATTTACTTCTGATCGCAAAAAAATTCAAATTTTCATAATTTTAATAATTTTGGTCAATATAGAAAAGTGATTTCTACTTTGTCTACAGTCGCAGATTTTTCGGATTATCTCAGTTTACTCTAATTAAATTATAATTTATCATTATATATTTATTATTTTCCATTACAAGAAAAATCTTCTGCAATTTTTTGATCTGTGAGATTTTTTCGCCCTCTTAATTTTGATAATTTCAATTATTCTCAAAAAATGGATGTATCATGTTTTATTCGCTTACTCCTCATTTATACTGACTTGGAACAGGGAATTTTAGAAAATAGTTATCGTTTTTATTTTTGGACAGGGAGTTTTTTTAAAGAATTATAATTCGGATTTAGAAAAAAGGAATTTAAAAGAATCCCTGTTCCAAGTCAGAATTTGTCACAATTTGAAAGTTCCCTCTTCCAAATTTTAGATAAAGAAAGTACTTCAAGAAGTTTTTAGAGTAGAAGTAGTATTTCAAAGAAGAAATATTTCTGAATCATAATATAAAATTTTGTTACATTGTTTTATTGCGAATTCATTTTTCTTTAGTTAAAAATTCAACTACTTGGTTAAAATTTGAACACTTTTGTTAAAAAATTTTCTTTTTTGTTGAAGATTCTTCATTTTAATTGAAAATTTATCTCTGATTGAAAATGTAACTACTTTGTTCAAAGTAAATCTTTTAACTGAAAATTTAACTATTCCATTAGAAAATTTAACTATTTTGCTGAAAATCCTTTTTTTGTTATCAAGGATTATGTTTTCAATTGATTGAATTTTTTATTTAAAAATTAAACTAGTTGTTTAAAAGTTTATGTCTTTTGTGAAAAATTTGCCTTTTTTTAGAAAATTAATCTTTATGGTTGAAAATTCCTCTTTTTGATATAAAATTCAACTCCTTGGTTAAAATTTAAACTCTTTTGTTAAAATTTTTTCTTTTTTGTTGAAGATTCTTCATTTTAATTGAAAATTCATCTCTGTTTCAAAATATAACTACTTTGTTCAAAATAAATTTTTTAACTGAAAATGCAACTAACATATTTAGTTGAAAATTAATATTTTTTATTCGGAAATTAAACTAGTTGTTTAAAAGTTTATTTCCTTTGTGAAAAATTTGCCTTTTTTGTAGAAAATTAATCTTTTTGTTATAAAATTCAACTATTCCAGTTGAAGATTCATAATTTATTTGAAAATTTATCTCTGATTGAAAATGTAATTACTTTGTTAAAAATAAATTTTCTAACAGAAAATTTAACTATTCCAGTAGAAAATTTAACTATTTTGCTAAAAATCTGTTTTTTTTTATTAAGAATTAGATTTTCAACAGAAAATTTAACCTTTCTATTTTTTGTTGAAAATGTATATTTTTTGGACGAAAATTCAACTATTTAGTTGAAAATTGATATTTTTTATTCAGAAATTAAACTAGTTGTTTAAAAGTTTATGTATTTTGTGAAAAATTTGCCTTTTTTTGTAGAAAATTAATCTTTATGGTTGAAAATTCATCTTTTTGATATAAAATTCAACTCCTTGGTTAAATTTAAACTCTTTTGTTAAAATTTTTTCTTTTTTGTTGAAGATTCTTCATTTTAATTGAAAATTCATCTCTGTTTCAAAATGTAACTACTTTGTTCAAAATAAATTTTTCAACAGCAAATTTAACCTTTCTATTTTTTGTTGAAAATGTATATTTTTTGGATGAAAATTTAACTATTTAGTTGAAAATTGATATTTTTTATTTAAAAATTAAACTAGTTGTTCAAAATTTTATGTAATCGTGAAAAATTCGCCTTTTTTGTAGAAAGTTAATCATTCTGGTTGAAAATTCATCTTTTTGATTTAAAATTCAACTCCTTGGTTAAAATTTAAACTCTTTTGTTAAAATTTGTTCTTCTTTGTTCAGGATTCTTCATTTTAATTGAAAATTCATCTCTGGTTAAAAATGTAACTATTTTGTTAAAAATAAATTTTTTAAATGAAAATTTAACTATTCCATTAGAAAATTTAACTATTTTGCTGAAAATCTTTTTTTTATATTAAGAATTAGATTTTTAACAGAAAATTTAACCTTTCTATTTTTTGTTGAAAATGTATATTTTTTGGACGAAAATTCAACTATTTAGTTGAAAATTGATATTTTTTATTTAAAAATTAAACTAGTTGTTTAAAAGTTTATGTATTTTGTGAAAAATTTGCCTTTTTTGTAGAAAATTAATCTCTATGGTTGAAAATTCATCTTTTTGTTATAAAATTCAACTATTCCAGTTGAAGATTTATAATTTATTTGAAAATTTATCTCTGATTGAAAATGTAACTACTTTGTTAAAAATAAATTTTCTAATAGAAAATATCTATTTCATAAATAATCTATTTCAGTAGAAAATTTAACTATTTTGCTAAAAATCTGTTTTTTTTTATTATTAAGAATTAGATTTTCAACAGAAAATTTAACCTTTCTATTTTTTGTTGAAAATGTATCTTTTTTGGATGAAAATTCAACTATTTGGTTGAAAAATGATATTTTTTATTTAAAAATTAAACTAGTTGTTCAAAATTTTACGTAATCGTGAAAAATTCGCCTTTTTTGTAGAAAATGAATCTTTATGGTTGAAAATTCATCTTTTTGGTATAAAATTCAACTCCTTGGTTAAGATTTAAACTCTTTTGTTAACATTTTTTCTTTTTTGTTGACTATTTTGTTGAAAATTCATTTCTTTTTTGATTGAAAATTATTTTGTTTTTCAAACTGAAAATGTAACTATTATTCCAGTTGAATGTTCCATTCAATTTTTATTTAATTTTTTAAATAAAATTTGAATTTGAAAATTCTTCTGTTTGGTTCAACATTACTTTTTTGAACTTAAGATTTAAATAGTTAAGTTTTGACTGAAAATTTATCTTTTTTAGTGAAAATTAATTTTTTGTTGTTGAAAATATAATTATTGCAGTTGAAAATTCTTTTTTTTAGTTGAAAACTTATCTTTTTGGTTTAAAATTCAACTATTCCAGTTGAAGATTCATGATTTTAGTAGAAAATTAATCAGTCACTAATTCATCCTTCTGGTTTTAAATTTCTTTAAAATTTCAAATATTTGGTTGAAAATTCATGTACTTTCTTAAAAATTCATCTTATTGGTTGAAAATTTGAAAATTGATCTTTTCGGTTGAAAATGAGATTTTTCTTATTTAGAATTCATTTTTTAAACTGGAAATATGCCATTTTTTGTCGAAAACTTATCTTTTCTGATAGAAATTTAATCTTCTTGACTGAAATTTAATTTTTATCATTGAAAATTTAACTATTCTATTTTTAGTTGAAAATTGATCTGTTTTCGGTGAAAATTCAACTATTTATTGAAAATCCGTATTTTTTTGTAAAAAGGTACTCTCGTCAGTTGAAATTTCATCTTTTTGGTTAAAAATTAATTTCCTTGGTTGAAAATTTGCTTGTTTTTTGTTTGGAAATTTATTTTACTGACTGAAAATTATCCTACTTTATTTTTGGTAGAAAATTTATCATTTTAGTTTGAAATGCGTTTATTTGGTTGAAAATTCAATTTTGTTTAGTTGAAAATCCGTTATTTGAGTTGGAAATTCACTTTAACTATTACATTTTTTGTGGAAAATTTACTTTTTTTTATAGAAATGTAATCTTTTCCGTTAAAAAATTATCCGTTTTGTAGAAAATTTAACCATTCTATTTTTTGTTAAGGATTAATTTCTTTCATTGAAAAAAAAACTGTTTAGTTGAAAATTCGTTCTTTTTTGTTGATAGAAAATTCATCTCTTGGATTGAAAAGTCCACTATTTGATCAACATTTCATATTTTTAATTGAAAATTCATCAAAGTGATTAAAAAATATTTTATTTGGTTCAAAATTCGGTTCTTTTTAGTTGAAAATTAATTTTTTTAACTGAAGATATAACTATTCCATTTTCGCCAACTACTTATTGTTAGTTGGAAGTAACTACTTTGTTAAAAATTCATTTATTTGGTTGCTGTTTCATCATTTTAGTTCAATCCTCCTTCTTTTATCAAAAATTTAATTATTTTGTTGAAAATTAATTTTTCTGGATGAGAATTAATTGTTTTAACAGAGAATTTAACTCGTACATGTTTGGTTCAAAATTTATCTTAAGTAGAAAATACAAATATCTGGTTTAAAATTCCTGTATTTTATTAAAAACTCGAATTTTGTGGGAGAATATTTAATGTTCTTGGCGACTAATTCATCCTTTTGGTTGAAAATTCTTCTAAAAATTCAAATATTTGGTTGAAAATTCATGTACTTTGTTAAAAATTCATCTTATTGGTTGAAAATGTGAAATTTGATCTTTTTGGTTGAAAATGAGAGTTTTCTTATTTAATTAATGGAAATATATTTCTTTTTTTTGTCTAAAATTCATGTATTTTGATTGAAATTTAATCTTCTTGGTTGAAAGTTATACTTCGTTGAAAATTGACTTTAATTTTATTGAAAATTAATTGCTTTTACTGTTGAAAATCCGTCTTTTTTGGTAAGAAAGTACTCTTATTAGTTGAAATTTCATCTTTTTCGTTCAAAATTAACTTCTTTGGTTGAAAATTCATTTGCTGGAAATTCGCTTGTTTTTTGTTTGTAAATTTATTTTACTGACTGAAAATTAGCCTAATTTATTTTTGGTAGAAAATTTATCTTTTTAGTTTGAAATGTATGTATTCGCTTGAAAAATAAATTGTTTGTAGATGAAGATTAATCATTTTAGTTGAAAATTCACTTTAACTATTCCATTTTTTGGTGGAAAATTTACCTTTTATGATAGAAAAGTAATCTTTTTCGTTAAAAAATTATCTGTTTAGTAAAAAATTTAACTATACTATTTGTTGTTAAGAATTCATTTTTTTTATTGAAAAAAACCCTGTTTACTTGAAAATTCGTTCTTTTTGTTGATAGAAAATTCATCTTCTGGACTGAAAAATCCACTATTTGGACAAAATTTCATATTTTTGGTTGAAAGTTCTTCATTTTAATTAAAAATTAATTTCTTTGGTTGAAATTACGTGACTTGTTATTCGAAAATTAATTTTTTAAGTAAAATAAAAAATTTAATAATTTTGCTGAAAACTCGTTTTTTTCATTCACTTTTCTAACTGCAAATTGAAATATCATATTTTTGGTCTATAAATCTATCTTTTTTAGTATAAAATTGAATTATTTTGTTGTGAATTTATTTTTTTTTTTTTGCAAATTGATTTTCGTAACTGAAAATTTAATTCTTCTGTTTTTGGTTCAAAAATAATTTTTTGTTATGAAAAAAAAAATATTTTTGTTTGAAAATTCGTTTTTTTTTTGTTCAATATTTTTTTTGTGACATTTTGACTATTCTAATTTTGGTTGAAAATTGAGTTTT
>CAKNXH010044719.1:0-25154 GCA_932178445.1 Andricus quercusramuli
AAAAAAACGAACAATTTGTTATATTCTGCAAATTTTTCAACGGCAATTTGTTTAGAAATGTTTAAGGTACCACCATGAATTTTTTCAGATTTTTCGTATTATTTTTTCAATAAAAATCTATGTTCCAAAGTTCACTATCTTTAAAAGCTGTCAAATTTCCCTACTTTTTAACAGATTTTCGGGTCTGTAAGTTATAACAAATTTTTCGGCATATTCGTTTCAGGCTCATTAACGTACAACATTTTGAACTCTAAAATGATCCTTCATTCATTGAACTACCATTTTTTCTTCACTTACTTTTTTAACGCCAAAGTCAGAGGACTCGAATTTTCTCGCCGATAGTAGATGCCTCACTTCTAAAATCTGAAGTAAAGAAAGGAGAGGTTAAAAATTCCGGTGACAGATACTCGACAAGAAAATGCACGGAAGCTTTCACCGAAATATAGAAGATTCAGTCCTTGTCGAAGGAGCCAACTTTAGCTTTCCCCAGATCGTCAGGACTTTTTTCGGGTACAGATGATTTCATTTTTGTATGCCAGAACAGTGTCATTTCCACCTTAGTATACAGCCACCGCATTTTACGTCAAGAATTTCCCAGCGATAGGTGCAGAGCGTGTCATGCACACGCTGGGTACCTGGAACACATACTATCCGGGTGTCTCATTCACGCTGGAATAAAGTATCTCTACAGACCTAATGCGGCCCTATGAGTTCTTCATTGACATCTTTGTCGCTCTTACGGTGTTGGCCGCGACCTGCCCTGCCGAACGCTCCGAGAGAGATAGAGTGAATATTCATATTTTTTTTGAAGTAGACATAAATGAACGGAACCTACTTTTTTCAGAATTTTTGCAATATATTATCATTGAGTTTGAACTCTCCAAAGTACACATTTTTCGTTTTTCCAACTGGGAGCCTTATCAATTCTCATTTAACTTTTTGTTTGATAGATGAATACTTATTTATTGACAATAATATTAGTTAGATTAATGATGGTGTCTTAAGCGATGTTGTTTGTCTGAGTGATATAAAATTTATAATAATATAATAGGTCTTCCAGTTAAATTTTTTTTAAATTAATTGATGTCATTTAAATTGTTTAGTATATTCTAAAATGCAAGCTTTCAACAGTAACAGTTTCATTAATTTAGTTAAAATTAAATCAGAGACATAACATTTGTTATGCTCCATTTTTGCGAGAAGAAATTGAAAATTGAAAATTGATTGAAATTGAAATTGAACATTTCAGAATATAATAAACAATTTAAATGACATCAACTAATTTAAACAAAATTTAACTGGAAAATTAAGACTTTTAAGCAAGGAAGAAGAGGAATAGAAATCTACAGATATTTAAGATGTTGATGAACTTCAACAAATTTTCGTCCTGATGAGCAAAACATTTTGTTTTCGAAACGTTGGCTACTGAAAGTGTGCAATAAAGGATTCAACAACTAATCTCCTTTTATTTGGTCTGAAGTACACCAGAGACTCACTATTTGAACGAACGAGCGAACGCGTTATGTGAATTCCTAGAATTGCTGGTCTCCACAGTTTCTCAGGGGGCAGGGCGAGAGACGGTTGCGACTCCGCCTATGAAGGGACGCATTCAAAACAACTCAGTCAAGTAGATTGCGCAATATTATGGAAACGGTCCAGGCGGCCCTGCCTGTTTACGTTCCGCTGAACGCGCTATATGAACAAGGCTGTTTTCAGGAAACCTCCGAGATTGTTCATCTATCGAGTCTCTGGTGTAAGTCAAAAAAATACCTATTATATTATTATAAATTGACAATAATAATAAATCATAAAAATGATAATATTTGAGTGGAAAAAATTAACACGTAATTAAGTCTACGTCGTGATTGTCGACGATTTTTTCTATGGTCGTCTCACATTTCCCAACGTCTGATCAATATTTGGGTCATATACGCAATTTTTATGAACATATATAGGTCCAACATGAACTGATGAATCTCAAGCAACAATTAACACAACCCAGAATTCGTGAAAATTTGTTTGGCAAAAAGTTAAATGCGAATTTACAAGGCTCCCAGTAGAAAAAAAGAAAAAAGTGTACTTTGGAGAGCTCAAACTCAATGATAATATATTTCAAAAATTCTGGAAAAAATTATGTTCCGTTCTTCATAAAATTTCAACAGCAAGAGGGCACGTGTTAATATGAACCAATCTTTCCAACATTTTACACGAAGATTCGTCTATTTATTTTAAAAGTTTTTGAGGGGGGGATAAAAAAATTCCGACATCGCCAAAATAACGGACACCCTAATATATACATGGTGTCCCACCACCTATGAACGTGCCGGTAGTGGGTGACAGGGGACAAAAAAAGAAACATAAAAGTCATGTATATAAATTTAAAAAAAGTTTAAACAATCACCGCAGGGTCCCACTGAGAGCAACTGCCATCTAAAAAATGACACCAGCTCCCAGTAGAAACTCGGTAAATTACACTTATTGCCACGTCTCAAGACCGTGAGATGTATATATCGACGTCTCCATTCAATTTGAGTCTATGTGCTGACGGCGCCTCATATGAGACTATTTCCTATGCTCATACACAGCGGATATTCTCATACACGGCACTGTCAGCAGATAGACTCATATTGAATGGAGGCATCGATATATATATATATATATAAGTATAGATAGCAAAAAGGAAGAGCGTCTCTTAAAAAAAACAAATATACACAATTGAAAAAGGGTTAAAGCACCACCGTATAGTCTCATTGAGAGCAACTGCCATCTATGAAAATGACACAGGCTCCCAGTAGAACCGCGGTAAATCAAACCTATTGCCACGTCTCACGACCATGAGATGTATACGAGGGGTCGACCACTCTGATATTCCTGGTACACTCACTAAATATTCCCATATATTCTTCCAATATTCCCAGATATTCTTGGTATTCTTTATATTCCTAAATATTCTTGATATTCTTAAAATTCCCAAATATTCCCTTATATTCCTACACATTCCCACGTATACCGAAGTATTCCCAGATTCCCCGATTCCTTCCCTTCCGTTCACCGATCGAATTTGTATAGCTTTTTATTTGGTGCCTTGGCAATTATTATGAAATTATTGTAAATTGCACATAAATTGAATAATACTTCACTTGTAATTCATACAGGTTTAAAAGTTATGGACTTTGAATAACTAATTTTGGAATGTTAGTTTAAAATATTTGAAATTCAAAATTGTTTAAATTGTAATATATATTATTACTTTAATTTTGAAATTGTTTATTATTTTATTATGACCGATTATGACGTGGAATTTTTAAGTTTTATAATTTGATATTATTTAATTTTACATATCTTCTTTTTTAACTTAATAAAGTTTTAATGCTTAACTTTTAAGTGGTCTGATCTCTAATCTGATCTAAGGGACAGACAAAACCGATGAGTTCTAAAAAAAGCATGTAATAGTTAATATTTTTACCAAGAAAAGATTTTTATTTGAAATGAAAAACAGTTCAATTGAAAAAAAAAGATGAAATTTCTACCAAAAGAGATAAACTTTCAAATCCAAGAAAGATTTTCCAGACAATAAAAGAAAAAAAAACTTCATCCAAAATATTGAATTTTCAAGCCAGAAAGATTTTTAATTTTTAATAAATTTTCAACCAAATAGCTGAATAGTAGATATGTTAAAAAAAATATATTTTAATTTTAAATCAAAAACAGTTGAATTTAACCAAAAAATACGAATTTTCAACAAAATACGTGAATTCTCAGCTAAAACAGTTAATTTTCAACAAAACAGTTGCATTTATAAAAAAATGGATTATTTAACAAAAAGGAAGAATTTTCATCAAAATACATTAATTAATTTTCAACCAAATAGTTAAAACTTCAAACAAGATGATTATTTTTCTAACATAAAATATGTATTTTCAACCAAATAGTTGAATTTTCAACGAACAAGATAAATTTTTCGCAAAAAATATGATAGTAAAATTTTCAGTAAAAAAAAACTTTGGCCAGGAAAACGAATTTTCAACAAGATAGTTAAATTGTGAACTAATGAAATGAATTTTTAACTAAAATTAGGAATCTTCATCTACTATCAACTAATATCTTCAACTACTTGTAGATCTTGCTACCAAGCCAGAAAGGCCGAATGAACTTTTAGCCAAAAATTGTTGGATTTTCTAATTGGGTTCTAATAATTCAGTTCGCATTTGAATAGAAACCGAAAAAGGGGAACGTCTGTGAAGTCTGCGATAAATAAATAGAAATTTCGATAATTTATAAACTGAACGATAATAGTAATAGAATACACAAAGTGTGTCGGATTATGCCACATTTTAGGCACTGAAGATATTACAAAATTATGCTAAATTGTACTAAAATTGTAACTAAATACTTATTATTATTAACCCATTTAATTATCTCATTGAGCTTCTACGTTTATTTAATTAACAGAATTTATATTTTATATGTAATTTCGTTCCCTAAGTTCATAAAATCTTAGCAGGATTTGAAGAGGGAGGGAGGGAGGGGACAGCAAATCTGAAGGTATCTCACATAGGGGAGAAAAACACCTTACGTGAATTGTGGATGAAACCTTATTTATTTGTTCATTCATTCATTATTATTTCGTAAATTCATGATTATTTGTGGATCTCGGGACAGTAGGGGTACTTGGGTTAGCGTTTGCAGATGATAAGGTTGTTATAGCAGAGTGAATCGAGGATTTGCAAATAATGTTGAGCAAACTGAATATCAGCATGAAGAACATGGGCCTCAAAATTTCGGTGAACAAAACAAAAATTATGGTTTTTTGAGGCAAAGGGTGAGAATATATGTATTTTAATATACAAAATTTTAATATATTTCGAAATATCGTCCCATATTCCCTCATATTCCTACATATTCCCTCACATTCCTACATATTCTCATATTCTTCATATTCTTTGTATTCCCAAATATTCCGATATATTCTGTATATTCCTGAATATTCTTTAGTGAATATATTCCCGGTACAAGAAAAATTAGAGTGATCGACCCCTCGGATACAGTCAATGTCGGAAATCAGTAATTGTCGACAATTCCTAGTCAATGTCGACACTGACTGCTGGCGTTCGTCATTGTCGACAATGACTAATCAATCTCTATCCCAGAAACTGAAGTTCAGAAATTTCCAACATTGACCGGTAATTATCGACAATAACTAAAACCCAGCGGTCAATGTCACTTTGCTTCAATTCTTCAGAGCTGGGGGCAATCAGGGAGGCAGGTGCCTAACTTTATGATTACTTATTGATCAGGTACGTGAAGGTATCCTGCAATGATACTTTGCTATATATGTATAGCATTATTTAAACAAAATTTATTAACAAAGCCACATTTTTCGTATGTCCCAATGGGTAGGCTCCATTTTTTTGCAGAATCGACCAAAAATGTCTTGCCAATGACTTCTTGCCGCCATTTTTTCCAAATTTATAACATCTGGTAATTATTTGAACAATATTTATAAACAAATTCGCATTTTGAACATTATTCCACAAATAGGGCCAATTTCTTTTCGGAACCCACTAGAAATGTATCGTTAGTGACTCCTAGCTGTAATTCTGTTCAAATTGATAAAGAAATATTAATTTTTTAAACAATTTTCATAAATAAATGCACATTTTGACAATTTTTCCAAGAATAGGCTCCATTCTCTAAACGCCATCACTTTTGCGGAATTAGCCTTATTTTTTGTGTAGTAAGCTACAAATGTCTTACCAATGACTCCTTGTTGCCTTGTTTGTCCAATTAACAAGAACTGTTTATTATTCAAACAATATTTATGTAAAAATGCACAGTTTGACCGTTTTTCAATGAAAAGTAATCATTTTCTTTGCGGGATCAACAAAAAATGTCTTGCCAATTATTCCTTCTTGTCACATTTTCTTAATTAGGAAAGTGTTAATTGTTAAAATAATATTCATAAACAAATTCACAGTTTGAACATTTATTATCGGGAATCGTATCTTGACAACAACTCCGCAACAAAATTTATCATCGTTAAATGGTCAAACTGTGAATTTGTTCATGAATATTGTTTAAACAATCGACACTTTTTCCTAATCAAGAAAATGTGACAAGAAGGAATAATTGGCAAGACATTTATTATTGATCTCGCAAAGAAAATTAATATTTTTTCATGACAAAATGGTCAAACTGTGCATTTCTACATAAATATTGTTTAAATAATGAACAGTTCTTATTCGTTGGTAAAGTATCATAGTGAAGATTAATTAAAATACATTTTGCTTCCTCATAGAGGAAGCTTTGTAATGGTAACATTTTTCAAATTTTTTAAATTCATTTAATTGAACCCTCCCTAATTTAAAAATGTCTAATACAATGTTCTAAGCAATTGTCCGGATGTGTGTGTGTGTGGATGTGTGGATGTATGGATGTGTGGATGTGTGGATGTCACGCTTTTTTGTGAACACGATAACTAGAAAACCGTTGCAGATAAATTGATGAAATTTGAAGAGCTAATTTTCCTCACTAATATCTTGAAACTGACCAAAGGATTTCAAAAAATACGTATTGCATTTTTTTCTAGCACTCAATAATATTTTAAGAATCGGTTTTTTATAGCAAAACTTTTTTCATTCGCATAATTCAAAGTTGATGCAAGAACATAAAAGATGCCTTGGTTCGGGACGAATCGATTGACCTAAATATTAATACATTTTATTGAAGAGTAGTGAAGTTATGGTAATTTATATATTTTGAAAATCGGTTTTTTATAGTAAAACTTTTTTCTTTAGCATAATTCAAAGTTGATGCAAGAATATAAAAGATTCCTTGTTTCGAAACGAATCGATTGACCTACAATAATCATGCATTTTATCAAAGAGTAGGCAAGTTATGGTAATTTATATATTTTGAAAATCGTTTTTTTGTAGTTAAACTTTTTTCATTAACATAATTCAAAGTTGATGCAAGAACAGAAAAGATGTGTTGATTCGAGACGAATCGATTGACCTATAATATTAAGACATTTTATTGAAGAGTATGGAAATTGTGAAATTGCATACTATTTGAAAACACGGTTTTTCATAGTAAAACCTCTTTTCAGTAACATAATTCAAAATTGATGCAAGAACGGAAAAAATCTCTTGATTCAAGGCAAATTGCTTGATCTATAATAATAATAATAATAATAATACACTTTATTATCGTATCGCCAAATTCTCAGAAAAATTTGGGCTTCCGAATTATCTGGAAAGAATAAGATCCAGGCGAACAATATGCTGGCCGTTCCTATACTGCTCTACACGTTTGGTGCAGTAAAATGGAACGTCGATGAGTTAAAACAACTTGATCGAAGCACACGCAAGATGATGACAATTCAACGAAGTCTTCATCCTAGATCTTCCGTACCTCGAATATCTCTCCCTCGCGATAAAGGAGGTAGAGGATTGCTAAGCTTAGAGTGTCTTCATCGAAGAACGGTTCTGGCTACAGCCTGTTCAGTTCTAAAAAGCACGGATTCCCTTATGCGACTCGTACATCAACATGAAGTCGCCAATGCTGCGGTGTTTCTATACCATGCAGCAGATAGGGCCGCAGAGGAGCTGGACCTCCCATTTGATTCCAGCGACATTACACATGGCCTAGCATCACTAACACCTCTGGTGCTCAAAAGTCGTATACAGGAAGCAGAGCATACGCTTCTACTAAGAGAACATGATGAGAAACCCCTCCATGGTAAGTTCTACGGCATCCTACGTAGAGAAGAGCTCTCGATGGGTCTGACCAACATGTTTCTCAAGTCTGCTGGATTGAGATCGGAGACCGAGGGATTCCTTTTTGCCTGTCAAGACGGCGTCATAGACACCTTAGTTTACCGCGAGCGCATAATGAATATACCTGTACGCGATACCAATTGCCGAGCGTGCAAGCTAGAGCCCGAAACACTTGGACATGTTCTCAGTGGATGCTCTAAATATGCACGCTGCGCGTACATAGAGAGACACGATGCAGCTCTAAAAGTGATATATTACCATCTTAGGCATTTCTATGGTGTTGATCTATTGCCCGTCTTGCCATACGCCCAGGGGGAACTCGAGTCAGTTGTGGAGAATGATCAGTGTCAGATCTACTGGAATTTCTCATTCTCCACCACTCAACGTATCAGTGCTACGAAGCCTGACATTGTCCTTCAAGATCTGAAGAACAAGATCATTTACGTGATTGAATTCTCGGCACCAGCCGATGGTAACATCACGGCAAAGGAGGGAGAAAAACAGGCGAAATATCAAGCACTTCTTTTCGAGCTGAGTAGGCTGTACCAAGGCTACAAAGTCCATCTCATAATCGGCTGCCTTGGAGGTATGAAAGCTTCATTTATTGGCCAACTCAACAAGATTCCGGCTTGCCAGCGTCAGGCTCATTTCATCGCGAACCGGATGCAGAAGGCTCTTCTCCTGGGATCGCTCCATCTGGTCCGTCAGCACTGTTCCTCTTAAATTCTACAAAGATTGGTAGCTCTAAAAAAGTATCCAGAGGTGAAACCTTCATCTCCAACTGTCTTGTCTGCCGCGTAAGGTCATCCGCGGCTAGAGACCTGACTCCAGGGAACAGTGTTGCCCGATGTTATCACGCGTAAATTTCCCGCTCTTGCTTACCTTCTAGGACAGAAGGAGCAGAAGCGGATGACGTACACGTTCCAGTAGCTTTGGGATTGGTTTCTTTAAGGAATCATGATCGAAGCTTCCGGAGCCTACAACTTCTCTAAAATACACTTTATTGAAGATTAGGGAAGTTCTGCTCATTTATAATATCTGAATCATTAGTTTCAAACAAAAAAACTTTTTTCATCGACATAATTTAAAGTTGATGCTTGAATAGAAAAGACTTTTTGATCATAAATTTTCAAATAGAGTAATATTATCACAATTTTTGTGAAGAAATCATAAAGCTGGGAAAGGGATAGGGTACGACAGAACTTTTCCTTTCCCTTTTCCAGCTCAAAAAATTATTATTTCGAACCCAAGATTTGATTTGTCTGATTTGTCTTTTTATTTAAAACATTTTTGTATTATTCTGTAATTTCTCACTTTTGGTAAATTTCTATTTTTAAATTGAGCAAAATGAAGACTTTGGTTTGTCTATTATTGAAAAAAATATCGAATGCTTCCTCTATGAGGAAGCAAATACATTTGCTAACGGGAAGCAAAGTGCTCGTGAAATGAGCACAATATAATTATAAATACAAACAAAGTGGAAACACTCGAGATCGAATTCACAGCTAGTTTAGTTGATTTTACAATGAAAATGAAGCCCATTCTTGGGCAAAATGGTCAAAATGTGAATTTATTTATCAAAATCGTCTAAAAAATTAATATTTTTTATCAGTTTGGACCAATTACAGCTAGGAGTCACTAATGATACATTTTTAGTGGTTTCCGCAAAAAATTGTCCCTATAATTGTCTCTATTCGTGGAATAATGTCAAAAATGTGAATTTGTTCATAAAGATTGTTTAAATAATTACCAGTTGTTATTAATTTGAGAAAAACGACAGCAAGAAGTCATTGG
This sequence comes from Andricus quercusramuli, assembly GCA_932178445.1. Lineage (NCBI taxonomy): Eukaryota > Metazoa > Arthropoda > Insecta > Hymenoptera > Cynipidae > Andricus > Andricus quercusramuli. The sequence continues at coordinate 9,573 of CAKNXH010044719.1, forward strand.
TAAGACATTTTTGGTCGATTCTGCAAAAAAATGGAGCCTATTCATTGTTACATACGAAAATTGTGTCTTTGTTTATGAAAATTGTTTAAATAATGCTGCCAAGCAGCAGATAGTTTAAAATAATTAAAATGAGGCATACATTTCTCTCCTATTCTGTACAAAAATTGTGAATTTCAAACATCGTATTAACAATATATAGCAAAGTATCATTGCAGGATACCTTCACGTACCTGGCCAATAATTAATCAAAGAGTTAGGCACCTGCCTCTCCTAATTGCCCCCAGCTCTGACGAATTGAAGCAAAGTGACATTGACCGCTGGGCTTTAGTCATTGTCGACAATGACCGGTCAATGTTCCGAAATTTAGTGTCTGGGATCGACATTGACGAGTCAATGTCGACATTGACCGACGCCAGCTGATTTCCGACATTGACTGTAACATATACATATATCGACGCCTCCATTCAATATGCTGACAGCGCCCTGTATGAGACTATTTCCTATGCTTATTTATACGCCTGTTGGGTAGCTACGACAGCGCCACCAAGTTGGAACTATTGGGATGAAATTTGAATTTCAATTCAATATTAACGAAGAATCTTATATTAAAGAATTAATTTTAAACCAAAGATTAACATTTTTTATTAAACTGAATTGATATTCACTGCTTTTGTTCATAAACTTTGTCCAAATAACTTCGAGATACCCAATATTTCGCGTGTCAGATGGCGCTGTTGTCAAAGTCACAGAGGTATCCTACAGGCGTATACACAGCGCATAGTCTCATATACGGCACAGTCAGCAGATAGACTCATATTGAATGATGGCATCGATATATATTAAAAGTTTGTCATAAGGACACCCGCAGGTTTCTCCGTGAGCAGGCGCGATTCTTCATAACTTTACCTGATCCCAGAACCCTGTCACATGGGACCCTGCGGTGGTTGTTTAACCTCTCTTTTAATGATATAAGTATATGTACGACGCATCAATAGCCTGTGAAATTTAAGGGACAAAACTTTTAGAATCATTGTAAGGTCCAAATGATCATTTTTAGATTAAATGGAACGAAAAGGCTGGAAAAATAACATAAAAACCAGATAAAATTTGAGAGATGATGAAGAGGTTGAGAAGATATCTGGATGAAAAGGGGTTAGAGCTGAATGCGGAAAAGTCCAAGGTTTTGGTGTTCAGAAAAGGAGGGGGAAGGGATAAGGGAAGGGAGTGGAAGTGGAAGGGAAAGGAGGTACAGGAGGTGAAAGAGTTTGAGTACCTGGGCTTCGTGTTTCGAAGGAATGGGGGAGTGGATGGTCACATAAAAGAGAGAGTGAGGAGGGCAAATGTGGTGATGAGGCAGGTGTGGGGGTTGGGAATGAAGCTATTCGCAGATGACTTTGGAAGGAGAATGAAATTGTTTGATTCACTAGTGATGAGTGTGCTATTGTATGGGGTAGAGGTGTGGGGGTGGAAGGAAAGTGAAGAGGTAAATAGAACGCAGGAGAGGTATGTAAAGTGGACCCTGGGGTTGGCAAGGAACACGCCTAATTATATTGTCAGGAGGGAGACGGGGAGAACGAGTGTAGGAATTCTAGCAGGGAGCCGGGCGTGTAAATATGAGGAGAAATTTTTGGAAGAGGGGGGGAGTAGGCTGGTTAGGGAGTGTTGGTAGGAGAAGGAGAACAGGGGAGGGGGTGGGAAGATGGAGCCGGAGAGGGAACGGTATTTTAGAATGAATGGATTGCAGATGGATGAAGTGAGAAGGATGCACGAGGAAGGAAGGAAAGTTTATGAATTGGTTAAGCAAAACAGCATGGAGAGAGAGAAGACAGAAGGGGAAGAGAGAATAAGAGAGTCAAGATTTAACGGGAACTATGTGTGGATTATGCCAAGGGCAAGAGCGCAATATTTGTGTGTGAAAGGAGAGAAAGGAAGTCAGGAACTTATAGCGAGGATGAGGTGTGGGTATATGGAGGGTTTCAATAGGTTTTGGCTCTCTCGAGAGAAGAGGATGTGTGAACTGTGCGGAAAGGGGGATGCAAGAGTGGAGCACTGGCTGGAGGAGTGCGGGGAGGTGGAAAGAAGTGAGATAAGCATGGAGGCATTGCTGCATGAAAAGGGGGAAAGAAGGGCAGTAGCATGGGTGAAGGGAGTGGTGGGTAAGATGGAGATGAAGAGAAGGAAGGAGGAAGAGGAGTGGAGAAGGAAAGATTGTAAATAGGAGAGAAAGTAGATATAAGTAAGATGTAAATATTGTAAATAGTAGATAAGTAATAGATATTAGCTGCGAAAACAGAGGTTGGAAAGTGAGGCAATGCGAAAAAGTAGGGACATGCGAGCGAGGCGAGGCGAAGCGAGGAAGGCAAGGCGATACGAGCGTGCGGCGTAGAGATAAGGAATGGATGGATGTTAGTTTTTAAGGGTTAGTTTTAAGGAAATTCTGTAAAAAATGGATGTGTAAGCAAGTCAGTTTTTCAAGGCCAGCAGGCTGAAAAATAAACGTTTATCTATCTACTGATGGAAGTTCACTTTGATTTTATGTTGATTTGCACGTTTTTTCAACATCTTAAATTTGATTTTTTCCGCAGTTCTATATTAAAAGATATTCGGAACTCCCAAGGTTGCCAACTGTTTGCAGCATTTTGATTGAATTTTGATGAAATTGTGGAATAAAAAATTATCCTTGGAGTGTACAGAAAATTGACGAAAATGCTCATTTTCAGTTCATGAATAATGACAACTATCATAAATTTGTATAGAGCCTTCCATATTCTATCCGCGGTGAGAAACGCTCAAGAGTTCTATAGACGTCATCTTCTTCAGACAGCGAAGTCATGAACCTCCACCCTATTGCTCCTGTGATATTCTCCGGTTAGAAAAATAGGAGTCCAATTAAAACTTTTCAAATGTGACACAATTCGGTAGCAGATGCAAGAAAGGATGCAAGGTAAGTACCTCGTGACGTAAGAAGATAGAGAGGTCGTGGTCAAAGGAACCGAGCTATAAACGCGAGAGGACTATTCTATTACGAACTGACATCCGATCCAAACTTGGTTGAGTGATCACTGCCTTTGGCTTGGTCTGCGTCTTTCTGCCATTACACGAAGGAGCATATAAGGTGGTTGACGAGAAGCAGGTGGGGTTGGGAGTGGGGTAGGACCCCCTACATAGAATAATAGGATTCGCAGGATCCTTGTTCTATACCATAGGATGAGCTGAGACTTTATAGCGTAGTATCTCTACGGCTTCTTGATTTATTACCAAGTTAACCCTTGGTTCGAAACTCGTTCAAGACATTCGATACACGTCCAACTATTATAGCGTGAATAGACTTCCTGCGTCCACGCATCGTCACACAAAGCACGCTTTACTTGGTTTTTGACCTAAGTGAATCAAATTTCCCAAGGAGTGGTAGCACTACAAATTCCTTTTAAGACAAAAGATAATTGAGAGTTTCGGTACTCACCCCTGGTCTTCTGTTCATCTAGAAGTTGTCTTTCGAGGCTATCCTTAACTTGTCTTTCTCTTAGCACGTCCATCTGTAGTTCAGCTGCAAAAAATACAATCTTATCAGAAAAATAATCTATAATAAAGAAATATAAATTATGTATTAGAATAGCTCAAATGAAGAAAAAATTTCTTTACTTTTGTGAGAACACCGACCAATAAGCTTTCATTTGGCGTAAAACCAACTATGAATTTTTCTCCATTTTTTTGGATAATGTCTAGTACGATTTTACAAGGGTAATCCCACCCCCAAACTTGAGAAATCATATTTCCTGATTAGATTTAATAAATAATTTCTTACATTCTCATATCCTAATGAGAAGATATTTTTACATTCTCATCAGAGAAGGTATTAGATTTGTGTAAAATTTGCACCCCCCCCCCCCCTCAACCCCGTTTTTGTCAAATGCTCACGTTTTGAGACCCCCTGAACCCGAAAAACAGGTTTATACGAATTTTTCTGTGTGTATGCATGTATGTATGTATGTATGTATGTATGTCTGTCTGTGAGCACGATAACTTTCGAATTAATTGACATATTGGATTAACCTTTGGTATACTCTTTGACTGCCCTAAATCGTAGTTCAAGTTCGTTAGCCAGCCATTTTGGATGAAAATTCAAAAAAGAGCATTTTCCAAATTTTTGAGAACACTTTTTTTCAGAACTTGAAAATTCTATGTAAGTGTGTTCATATTATCCAAAAAGGCGAACAAATTTTTCTGATAAATTTTTTCGATAAAAAAATTACCAGAGTTACAGCATTTACAAAATTCAGAAAAACAAACAAAAATGAAAATCTAAAACCAAACAACGCACGCCATGAAAAAAGCCAAGAGAAGAAAAACGTTGCTTTTTGAACGCTTTACGAGACTATCATAGCAACTTGCTGAATTTTCTTGAAAAATCGAAAACTCAAATTTTGATCGCATAAAAGATTATGAAAAATCGAAATTCCATTTTGCGGTCAAACTATACAAGATACGAAAAAAGATGACGAATCAAAAATTGTGCATTTAAAAAAGATCTATAAATTTTTCATTAATCACTTTTCAATAGGATGCGTAGCTTTTGTTTAAATTCATGAAAAAGAGCATTTAAAATTGAATTTAAAAAGATTTGGACAAACAGCACAAGCTAAAAAAAAATAATGAGACAAAAGTTGTTCTCCCAAAAATGAGCTACAAATTTGTTAAATCATATTTTGATAGGTCGCATGGTTTTTGTTTTATTCGTAACAAACAGAACTAAAAAATTAAAAATTAAATTTTCAGACAAACGACCAAAACTATGAAAAAAATGAATGGACAAAAGTTGCTCATCCAAAAAAGAGCTACAAATTTATCCTGAATGCTTTTTTGATAGGACGCGTAGTTTTGGTTTTAATCGTAAAAAATACGACAAAAAATTAATAGACTTAAGTTTTTTATTCAAAAAGGATCTACAAATTTGTTGTTGATAATTCTTAGATAGCACAAGCAGTTTTTCTTCTAATAGTGAAAAACAAGATTAAAAATTAAAAAATTAAACTTTTGGAAAAACGACACAAGAGACGAAAAAAAATGATAAGACAAAAGTTTTTCAACCAAAAAAAATCTACAAAATTTTTATGAACTCTTGTTATACAAATAAAAAAATTACCCTTTGGAAGAAAGGACACAAGCTACACTAACATTTCATTTCGCTCAAAACTTTCTTTATATTATATGATCTTCAACTTTCTGAGCGCTATACTGACTTATTATCTTGATTTCAGACTAAGTGACCTGAACAAGAGTTCCAGGAATGTAAGTAAGGTACCTTGTGATGACCTTGTCTGTCTCCTTGACCCGTATTGTGAAGGATATTTGAAGGTCAACTCATTTCTTCTCCAATGGAATCCATTTTTTACTTTTCATTTTTAAAAAACAACTTTTTTCAATAGAATGTAAGTAAGCTACCTTTTTATGACCTTATCTGTGACCTTGACCCGCATTATGAAGGTCTTTTGAAGGTCAACTTTTTTTCAAGGAAACAATTTTCTCACTTTTCATTCTTAAAAAATACCCTGGGTAAAAAGGCGTTACCACAGACGTAACAAGTTACTCTATTAGCCATTTTTGAAAAGAATGGTTACATATATTATTATGTTCTAACCAAAAACAATTAACATGTACTTTTTTATTAAATGTCATGTATAATTATTATGAATGCAAGTAAGATAATATTAGTATGAGATGCATTATCCAGCATGTATGTAACAAAATAAAAATACAGATAAAATAAAAAATGTAATGGATTTTACGAAATAAAATTAACTGAAAATGCCGATTAACTGATAAATGGAAGTTCAAAGTCGAAATTCTTTACCTAGATAAGGTTTTGCAGGTCATGACTTGGATGCTATTTTATTTTTATAACTGTTTAACCTTTAGTCGCGTTTTTTAAGAATGAAAAGTGAGAAAATGGATTTCTTGAAAAAAGTTGACTTTCAAAATACCTTCAGAATGCGGGTCAAGGTCACAGATAAGGTCACCAAAAGGTAGCTTACTAACATTTTATTGAAAAAAGTTGTTTTTCAAAAATGAAAAGTAAAAAATGGGTTCCATTGAAAAAGAAATGAGTTGACCTTCAAATGTCCTTCACAATACGGGTCACGGAGACAGACAAGGTCATCACAAGGTACCTTACTTACATTTCTAGAACTCTTGTTCTGATCACTTAGTCTGAAATCACGATATTAAGTCAGTATAGCGCTCAGAAAGTTGAAAATAATATAATATAAAGATCGTCATTTTATAACCTTCAAGTGCCTGTAACTTGAAACCGAAGGACTTTTGGGACCTAGTGCACATCAGAACTTTTATTCGGGAGACCCTAAAGAATACGTTCCAGCTGGTTTTAGCTCAAACGACTGAACGTTTTTTTCTTGGTATTTTGTGCGGGGTCCTTTGGGAAATTGAGCAATTTTCCATACATTTCTGGAAATTTAGCAATTTTATATATATTTCCAGAAATTTGGACATTTTCAAATTCTTTCCAAAAAGCTTTGGCTACCTGAAATTTCCATAAATTTCTGGAAATTTTTGGAATCTTCCAAAAAGCTTTGAAGACCTGAAATTTCCGATAATTTAGCAACTTTTCATAAATTTCCGGAAATTTTTGAAATTTAGCATTTTCCGGAAATTTTTGAAATTTTCGGATTTTTTCCAAAAAGCCTTGGATACCTTGAATTTCTGGAAATTTTCGTTTATATACATATTCATCGGAATTTTTCGGTAATTTTTGGTAATTTTACCATAAATTTCAAAAAATTGCCATAAATTTCCAAAAAATGATTCTTATTGTTTCTCAAATCGAAAATTTCCTGCATTTGTTACAAAAAATACCGTGCGCAGCAGGTGCTGAAAGTGGACAGTTCCAGCTCTTTTGAAGTTTACAGTACTTGCCATCGGCCCCATCTTCGGGTCGTTTCCGGCTTGTCTTCGACTCGCTTACAGCTCCTTCGACTTGCCTCTGGCTCGTACAGCAAACTTCGCACTCGCGTGGAACTGCCTAATTTCCGCACTTGTAGCATAATATGCTATTTACAAATGTGTCTGTCTGCCTGCAATAGTAGTATTGGTTTGTAGGTACGGTAACTTAAAAAAAATGATCAGATTAAATTAGGCTAAAAGACACTTTTCTAGAGCCTAAAGGAAAGGGACGAGTTCGTTAACTAGCTATTTTTCACCAAAATTTCTAGTTTCATCCAACTAGAATGCTTTTTAAAAAATCAAAAATTCAATTTTTCAGCAAAAACTATACGAGATATAAAACAAATATTAAGAAGCAAAATTGTTAATTACAAAAAGATAAACAAATTTACTCGACACCATTATTTTGATAAGATGCATATCTTTCGTTTTAATCGTGAAAAATGTTATTAAGAATAAAAAATTCAATATTTCGGTCAAAATATTATTTAAAAGAAGAAAAAAATGTAAAAACAAAAATTGTTCTCCTAAAAAAGATCTAAAAATTTGTTTTTATAATTTCTTGATGGGACGCGTAGTTTTTGTTTTAATAGTAAAAAATTACATAAAAAATTTGGAAAGTCGACACACGCCACAATAAATGTTAATTTATAATAATTATAATATGTATAATTCAATGCATCATATTTATAATATTCCAGAAAACCAAATTCTAACATAAATGATTCATTTAATTTATTTCAATCATTTATTGATAGCGTGAATGATAATTAAGCCTAACATATCAATTCTTTAAAATAATAAACAATAATTATTCTGTAGCCTAATCGCAAGTATAACCATACGAACTTTATTATTTTCAATCATTTATTTACACATCAAGCACTTTTAATGTTTAAGAATGGTTCATGTTTTATTAACATAAATATTACGATATAATGAATTGAAATTGATATCCGACAAAAATGGAAACATTTTCAACTTTGAGATGGCTGAGTGTGTTAAGGCGACGGGACAAAGTTTTAGCAACATAATATGAAGTTACATCAAAAGTTTGACACCTAGCGTATGTACAAGATTTTCGGAAACTTATTTTTTGTGTAAGAAAACTTTTTCATAAATTTAATTAACTGCAAAATCTATGTATTAGACTTTTATGTTATAAAAAATAATTATATTATTTTATTAATAATTATTTTCTATGAAAATAGACGATCTAACTGGAAACTAGTCGATCCGAGCGTTACATCCCAGTCTAGCCACTGAAAAGTCAGACTGTGGCGCCCCAGTGTCGACTCAAGGCGGACTACTATCGGCGCAAAAATTATAGGCATCGCCTTTGAAGCTTGACAACTCAGCCAAGAAAATTCTAGAGTAATAAGTAAATAGTCATTTGAAAGCTGAAAGTGTTCCACGTAAATGAACTTAAAGTCGTTAATGTAAAAAAATTTTTGTGCTTAGCAGACTGAAAAATGTAAAAAAAAGTAAGGAATTTCGGGCACATTTAAGAAGAGTCAAGTTTAGGGTATTATTTCTTATACAAGGGGCAATGAGAAAATGTTGAAAAAATCATGAATATGAGGAAAACATTTGTAAACAAATTTCAGTAGACAAATTTGAGACATAATAAAAATTGTTGCTTAAAATTCCAAAAATGTACAATTATACTATCTTCAGTTCTAATGAAGATATTAAAGCGATTCAAACTCTAAAATGTAACAGTAGGCTCCATCATTATTCAAAATCTCCCGGAAGGATGAGTCTGTTCTATTTTTGGTGGATATCGCGATATTTTCAAACATTTTTTTTGTTGGAAAGTAAGTGTTAGAAACCAGCGGGGGTGCATTTTTTTGCTGCTGGTCAGAAGAGGCGTCAATGTCTGGGTAGGAGTGCTTTCTGCCCGCTGCTTTCTGACAATAATTGCTTTCCAACAAGAAAAATGTCTAAAAATATCGCGATATCCACAAAAAATAAAACAATCACATCCTTCCGGGAGATTGTAAATAATTACAGAGCCTATCCGTTACAGTTTGGAGTTTGAATCGCTTTAATATCTTCATTAGAACTGCAAATAGTATAATTGTACATTTTAGTAACTTTAAGCAACAATTTTCATTATTTCTCTAATTTGTCAACTGCAATTTGTTCACAAATGTTTTCCTCATATTCCTGATTTTTTTTTCAAATTTTCCCTATTGCCTCTTGCATAAGAAATAATGCTCTAAACTTGACTCTTTTTAAATCTACCCGCCGGAATTCCTTAGTTTTTTTTACATTTTTCAGTCTGCAAAGCACAACTTTTTTTACAATAAAGTCTTCAAGCTCATTTATGTGGAACACTTTTAGCTTTCAAATGACTATTTATTTATTATTCTACCATTTTTCTGGCTAAGTTATTAAACTTCAAAGGGAGATGCCTATAATTTTTGCGCCGATAGTAGATAGACACAGTACAGCGCCACGAAATTTTTCAAAAAAAGATGAAACAAGTTTAAAAATGGCTAAATACGTGGAGACATGCTTTTACATTAAACATGTCCATGCAGGTCGAATCCCGTTGAAACTCGTTAAAATGCACTGAAACATGTACTTTTTAGAACATATTTACGCGAATTTTCAAGTAAATAGTCGAACAGTTGTTGCAATATATATTTACCTAGAGAGGGATATTTAGATAGTCTTTATATAAAATAAACCATCTGTATCTCTATAAGGGATGCAGTGTTACAAACAGTTGTTTGACAAAAGCAGTGGTGCATTCGTGCATGGCGGTGCGGCGTGATGCATTTTCGAAAACCGTGCATGTACCTGTTATAACTTATCATGTGCTCAACAGAATACCACATCTAAAATTTTTACTTCACACGTAGTACACAGAAAAAGAATTGTTCTTCGATCAGGTAAATTTTACTTGGTTCAAGTCAATGGTAGGTGCAAATGGGGACGATAGAATATGGGAATGATCCAAATAAATAAATACCTGGTACAGTGTATGCTTAGAACAAGTGTAGATTTTCTTGATCTGAGATAATGTGTTCTCGGATGGGATAGCACATTTTAGTATTGTGAAACTTTATTGTATTACTTCATATGGAACTCAACCCGTGTAGAAATGGTAACAGGGATCCGACCTGGAGCCGGCCGGATAGCCCCAGTTTAAACCGGGCGCCGGCTGGGGATACTGGCCGGGATCCGGCTAAAAACGTTACGGTGAACTGGTCGGATTCCGGCTTTCATACCGGCTGGGATCCGGTCGGTTAATTCGGCCACAGAACGGTTAAATAATGTTGATTCTGATGAGAAATTGGTAACTTTTTTGGTCTTTTAAGGCTCATCGTAAAGAGTACGGTGAACTTTAAAAGTCAAATCAAGTTAATAAATTCTCGTGAAGAAATTGGAGTAGAGTTTCAATAATTGAGCCGCCGGATGCAAGAACCAGCTCGACGCTCGAAAACGCGTAAAAGTATTGTCCGATCATCTTAAAAAATGAAAATTTTCAAATCAAAAAATCAATTTTTTGAAAATGCAGTTTTGTAGAGAATATGGAAGTGAAACTTTTTCCCATTAGGATTTTTTTCGTCGAACGTTTATTTTTAATAATAAAAACTAAATATTGAAAAAAAGTTTCTCCCTAATTAGAACAAATCTCTCACTGGAAGTTGTTTGAAAGTCGAAGTTATAGATACTTTTTACCGGCGAAACCAAGAAATACAATTATCGATTGACGACATTTTGCAATTAAATATTATTAAACAATAAGCGCTCGTTAACTTTTTCATGATTTCCCAGGCATCGCTCGAGTATTTTGAATACGTCCTATAAATATGGACTAACTTCAATAATATTTGGCTGAGTTTGAACGATTTAAGTTTTAAAACTTGATTAAATCAGGGAGAAATTTTTTCAATATTTCGTTTTTATTATTAAAAATGAACGTTTGGCAAACAAAATTCTCAAAGGAAGAAGTTTCGTTTCCTTATTCTCTACAATAATGCATTTTCAAAAAATTTATTTTTCGATTTTGAAATTTTTTTTTCTTTGAGACGATCGGACAATACTTTTACGCGTTTTCGAGCGTCGAGCTGGTTCTTGCATCTGGCGGGTCAATTGATACTAGAATCTCCTAGCAATTATTTTAATTTAGATACCACGTGGTGATTTGAGGTGAGGAAAGAAGAAAGGAAAAAAATGAATACACAACACCATCATTTGATTTAAAATACTAATTATCCGCGCAGTAAATGGGGCGTTTCAAACGTTTCAATGGGATTTCAAACTCATTACTGAAATAAGGTTAATTTTAATTACGGATCGCGATTTAATTTGCCAACTTCGAGGAGAGGACGCGTGCATTCTCGTTAGAGGTTCAAAACTGAAACTTAGGAGTGTCTACGCCGACGCCAGCGCAGAAGGCGTCGCAGACATGGCGGTAAATTTGGAAGTGTTATTATTATTATACCATTAAGCCTTTTCCCTTCCGGGGTAGGCGTGACTTGTTCGGTTGGAAAGTAGTGAAATAGGTATATAGGTATGAGGTTGATCGGTATATGGGTATAGGGTGGATGGGTATGTAGGTGTTATGTATAGATGTTTTAGATTGATCTGGAGTTCTCGTGTTATTTATATAAATTACACGTTCACTCCGCAACACTGCTCTGACCCAGGTTGCTGATCAATCTCTCTAGCGATCACCCCAAGTGAGGAGCCTCACAAAATTATTATGTATGGTTCCCCACCTGGGCCCATTAGTATCCAAGGTCTTTGTTTCAGGCATCATTCACTCTATTGTCACTCTGTTTATAAACTATTTGTCGCCACATATTTCTGTCCTGGCATACTACTCTAGCTTCATTCACGTTCATGCATTTTTTCATGCAGGCTCTTGTATTTCTATGGCTTCTTATGTCTCTTCGTATTAGTGTCTCATTCACAGATTCTAACCATTCTTTCGGCGGTCTACCTCTGGGCATTTTGCCATTTACTTTACCTTTATACACTTGCTTGGTCAGTCGTTCATCTTTCATTCTTTCAAGATGTCCGAATCACCTTAGCTGATTTCTTTCCCATATGTCAACTAGTGTCTCCCCTGTACCACATTCTTCGAGGATTGTCTCGTTTCGTACTTTGTCCATCAGTGTTTTCCCGCATATTATGCGCAGAGGTTTCATGCCGATCGCGTTGATTTTACTCCTGTCTTTTTCTTGACAGGTCCATGTCTCGCTACCGTATAGTATAGTCCGTACGAAAATAGAGTTATGTATGGCCATTTTAGCTTTTTTTGATATATTTTTATTTGTGAGGATGGACCTTGCTCTACCGATAACCTGCTTACCCTTATTTATGCGCCTATCTAATTCCCCATCTATTTTTCCGTCGTTAGTGAATAGACTACCTAGATATACGTACTTGTCAACTTGTTCTAATTTCTCATCATTTAGAACTATGTTGCATATTGTTTTCTCACTTTTTCCCTCAAACACCATGACTTTCGTTTTATTCACGTTAATTTTGAGGTCCATATTCTTCATGCTTGTATTAAGTTTATTCAACATTCTTTGCAAGTCTTCGACTGATTCTGCCATAACAATCTTGCCATCCGCGAAAGCCAACCCACGTACCTTGACGGTTTCGAGATCTACACCTTTTTCGTCGAAGAGGGCAGTTCTAAGACACTTATCCATGAATATGATAAAAAGCCACGAGGACATAACGCATCCTTGTTTCACGCCTTGCGTAATATCGAACCATTCACTCTTTTTCCCATTTACCCTTACACTCGCTTTACTACCTGTATATATTGTTTTTATTGCTTGTAGGAGCCCTCCATTCACTCCATACTCTTTAAGGACTTCCCAAAGTTTACTTCTATTTACCGTGTCGAATGCTTTTTCTAGATCGATCAATGCACAGAAGACTTTCTTTCCTACTCTCAAACTTTTTTCTGCGACCTGTCTTAGGCTAAATATCTGATCCGTACATGATCTTCCTGGCATAAATCCACTTTGGACTTCCCATATTTTCTCTTCTGTAATTTGCATTACCCTACGGATAAGTATTTTTGAGTATATTTTACTTACGGTACTTTGTAGGCTGATACCACTGTAATTACTGCAGTTGCTTTTATCTCCTTTTCTTTTGTATATTGGTACGATAATCGCTTTTCTCCAATCGTCTGGGACTTCTCCCGTTTCGATACATAAATTTATTAATTCGCACAACCTGTGAGGTATGTACTCGCCACCGTATTTAAGCATTTCAGCGCTAATATTGTCTATACCCGCAGCCTTACCGTTTTTCAAGTTCTTAATTATATCTCTGACCTCAGTGACACAGACTTTTTCAATTGGGTTTTCTAATGCATTATCTTCTATGTCGCAGTTTTGTTGTCCGATATTTTCACCTCCCAATAGTTCTTTGAAAGACTCTTTCAAAGCGTCTACTATTCCGTCTGTATCATATAGCATTTCGCCTTTGCTGTTTCTCATGCTAGCAAACTCTGTACTTTTACTTTCCTTCAACTGTTTATATAATAGTTTCATAATTCCTTCAAAGTAGTTTATTATTTTATTCTCTTCTTCTGTTCTGATTTTCTCTTTACTCTCTTTGACTAGTCGTTCAACTTTCCTATTTTTGTGTCTGTAACCATTTTTAAGTCTAGTTCTCTCCTCATCGCTAAGACCTGTCATGTTCAGCGTTTTATTGTGCGCTTCTTTCTTTTCTTTTTGGGCTGCCGCAATTTCATCGTTCCACCACGCATCGCCAGACTTTCTTCCTACAACCGCTGTACCACATACTTCGGTCGCAGTTTTGACAATGACATCCCGTAATAAATTCCACGCGCCCTCTATATCTTTAATGCTTATAAGCGCTTCCCACGTTGCCCTATATATGCTTTCAGTTAACCTCTTTTTAAACTCTGTTTGCACTTCTTGTCTCTGTAAATTTTCAATTTTTATTCGTGTTTGTTTCGTTTTCTTTGTTCTCCATGCCCGCCCTAAGTTTATTTTGCAGACTAAAAGGTAATGATCAGAATTGCATTCGGAACCCCTCATGACTCTTGTATCTTTAACTAGTTCTCTTAATCTTTCATCCGCAATAACAAAGTCAATTATGCTGTGGCTATTTCCTTTACGCCAGGTGTACATGTGGATCATTTTATGTCTAAACCAAGTATTTGTAATAAATAGGCCCTTTTCTAAGCATAAACTAACTAGCTTTTCCCCGTTATAATTTTTTCTTGTTGGATCTCCAAAATTACCTAGCACCCTTTCTGTATCTGTATCCTGACGTTGGACACCGACCCATCCGTTCATATCTCCTAGCAGAATTATTCTTTCACCTTGATCGCAAATACTTATTGTATCATTTAGAGTGTCCCAGAAGGCGTCCATAACTTCCCTCGAATCGGTATCAATTGGTGCGTAGCACGCTACGATAAATAATCTTCTGATTCATACCTTCATTCTAGCCCACAGCAATCTGGGTGATACAAAATTATGCTCTATGAGACGATGACTTGCTTTTTCACTCATAATTAAACCGACCACTTGACTACGATGCGATTCGCTATCTACTCCTGACCATATTTCACAACCGCCTTTCAACACCCCATTTCCTATTTTTCTAAATTCGCAACCCTTTTTCTTTGTCTCAGGTACACAAAGAATGTCTAGTTTCCTTACGTGCATAGTTTCTCGTAGTTCTCTTATCTTAAGATCATTCACTCATCTAGCATTCCAAACACCCAGTCTCCATTCATCGCCCGAAACAAGACCTTTACGCTTACCGTGTGCATGCCTTTGGTCAATCCGAGTTTTAGTCCATTCCGAGGCTACTTTATTGTTTGTATTATTCATGTTTAGATTGTACTCCCAACTATCACCTGTATGCGCGAGATTTGTTTTGCGAGTCGAAATCATGTCCGAATTAAGCAGTGATCTGTCTTATGGTGGAGTCACATGGCGGTAAATTTGAAAGTGTACAGACTAAAAATTGTCCGAAAATAGAGAAAAGTATGAAAATTGAAATAAATCTGCTGTTGCAAATTGCAGAATCGATAACAGTTTTATTTAATAAGTAAAACATTAGTTAGATTAGTAATGGTGTTAAAGCGATGTTGTTTGTCTGAGTAATATAAGTTTTTTAAAAAAATAATACATATAGATGGTAAAAGGAACTGACATACTTCAGACCAAAAGTAGATTTTTGATGTTGTAAATCCTTTATTTCTTGCCGACGTTTCGAAAACTTAGTCGTTTTCCTCTTCAAGACTTAGTATTAAATTTCGGAGTTCGTCAAATTTTTTCGTCAATTATTATAAAAAATCCTCTTCCTCCTCAAATCTCTATAAATATAAAAGAATTCGTTTTTTAAAATTATCATTTGAATAGAATAAACGTTCTTTTTTAGGCTAGAAATTTAAATTGAGAAATTTACCTTTTGGAGCTTCATTGTTAAATTTAAAAAAAAATTTTAATTTGTTCAATTAAAAACTTAATTTATACGTTTAAAACACATTTTAATAATGTAAATAACTTTGAAGAGTCAAAGACTCCCCAACTTTTTTGCTCCATTTTTCCAAGGAGAAAAATTGAGAAAGATAGTAAGAGAGGAAGAGAATTCTTA
>CAKNXH010044720.1:0-19281 GCA_932178445.1 Andricus quercusramuli
ATTGTATGTAGTTGCATGTAACATTTGATTTCGAGGCGTATGAGGCATGATGATGATGTTGATCGCTTTCAGATACTGAGTGATAGTTGAAGACTCTTAACTTTATATATTTTTCTTCACAAATTCGACGGAATTGTAGCATCCACCCAAATACCGCATGCAGAGATCACCATCTTCACCAGACTTTTGCATTCCCAACAGCCGATTTTCATCTTCACTCAGCAGATTGGTCATCCTCGCTGGTAGGAAAAGGGTGAATTTGTCTTCTACCGTGACAATGAATCGCACTCCAAACTGTATTGTGACTTTCCTGATGCTTGTAATTTCATAGTCTTTGTTCAGCTCTAGGTCCTTGAGCTTCTTCGTTGGAAGGAAATTGTTATTGATGGCAACTTTATATAGTTTGGAGTAATCAATTTTTTTCACCGTTTCACTTTTTGCAATATTCAAAGTACTAAAGTTTCTCGTTAAAGTTTGTGAATCTATTCGCACTTGTATTACTTGTTTTAGTTCTCGAATTCTCTGTAGAAATACGTTTAAACGATTTATCAGCTCTTGTCGCTTTTCTTCTTCACAATCTGACATCTGACAATAAACTGATGAAAGAGAAGATCTGGCCTCTTTTTATAGGCGCTTACTTCCTCTACCAAATTTCAAAAGACTTTTGCATTATATGATGCAACAATGTTCTAGAACGTTCTACACTGTAATCGACATGTTCGGGATATAATTATTGCAACGCAAAATGTGATGCATCATTACAATACCCTTGAAGCTGCTGACGGAAGAAATACTTTCCAGAAATTGCGTAGTATATTTTTGATGATGCCATCAAGAATATTCTAGAATGTTTTATCTGTAAGGAAGCAATAAATCATCCTTGTTTTTCTCGTTATAACCTTGAAAGTATTGCCAGAACGTTCTACATTATAATCGACACGTTCGGAATATATATTTTTGCAGCGCAAAATCTAATGTGTCAATACAATAGCCTTGGAAGGTGTTGATGAAAGAAATTTTTTCCAGAAAGCAATAAATCATCCTTGTTTTTCTCGTAATAAACTTGAACGTGACTTGACATGAATTCGGCTCTGACAATTGCGAAATATTCTGTGAAGTCATCATGAGCTTCGAGAATGTTCCAGAAGCTTAGCACGGTGAATCTGGTAATACACTGGAAATTTGTTCGCAGCTCGCTCCTCATATAGCTGAGGATTATTATTATGAATGTTAATACCTAAGCAGAAAACGTTTTTGCGATGTAACTTCAAGGGCAAATGAAAGAAAAATGTAACTTTGAAGCTATTTTACGTAAAATTGAAAATGCGTTTCATATTCATGAATTCGGTTCGTACAATTCTCAAAAACTGGAGTAGCTACCGGATGCAACCTGATCCGTGAGAATAAATCAAATTCATATAGACGAAAACAGGATGTCACATCAAATTTCACATACATACACACTTGCATATTTGCGCCTTAAATATGACTGTTTTATCTATAAGGAAGCAATAGATCATTCTTGAACCTGTTTAAATCAATTCTGCTCTGACAATTGCGAAATATTCTGTGACGTCATCATGAACTTCGAGAATTTTCCAGAAGCTCCAGGATCCCTCGAGAATGTTCTAGAAGCTAAGCAACACGGCGTCCATACCAGCCTCACACGGATACACACGGACACACACACACACACCGATACTCACTAATACTAATTGGTCCAGAACTCCCCCTGTATATCTACTCAGATCCCAAGATGGACTGGTCAAACGAGATCAGGTTTGCGTTATGAGCTTCATGGGTTTTCTGACGCTTCTGCCAGAGTGTATTTCGCTGTTGTATATTTACGTATTATTCGAGAAGATGATGATGCGATAGTTACGCTATTATATGCCAAGTATAATGGGATTTGAAAATGTACCATTATATTGCGACACCGATTCTACGGGGCGATTGTTCTTCCAGGGGTCTCTTACCTTTTCAATTATAGAGTCATGCTTCATGTTGGCGAGGACCTCCTTGGCTAGTGCGTCACTCCTCATTTTGGCCAGAATCTAGGGTGTTACTGCCTGTTGGCGTTGACCTTGAGCTAAAGTCTTCGGTCAAAACTTGTCCAAATTGCAAAGTAGTGCAAAGTAGTGCCTTTGATGCTGAGATGCATGCTCTAAAAAAGGGAAATGTGATTCCTTCAGGTACATCTTTGCACATCGTTTAGGCGTTCGCTTACATCAGGCTCCTATTAGATATGAAGAAAAGCATCCTGTAATATTACCTAGTCATCGTATCAATGAACTTATTGCTCTACACGCTCATTTACAATCTATGCACGGTGCGATACAGCTCTTTTTATATACCTTTCGTCAAGGGTATTGGATAATTGGAGGCCATACTCTGGTTAGGAGTCTAATTCGTCGTTGTGTCTCTTGTGTACGTGAACGAGCTGTTACAGATCAACAACTTATGGGCAGCTTGCTTGATTTTAGAAAAACAACTTGTAGGCCGTTCACTCATACTGGGGTTGATTGCGCTGGTCCCTTTTCTGTTCGAGTTGCACCAGGTAGGGGTCAGAAAAGCTATAAAGGCTATGTTACACTATTCGTTTGTTGCGTGACTCGTGCAACTCACTTAGAATTTGTATCAGATTACACTTCTCAAGGCTTTTCAGCAGTCTATCAACGCTTGTTCGCCCGTAGAGGAAAACGCTCACATTTATACAGCGAATAATAACTTTTCAAGGTGCCCATCGAGAGTTGAGACACAATATTTCTCAGCTTAGAAAAGATGTTGATTTGATCAATCTTTTTTTAGTGGAGGAACGACCTGGCATTTTATTCCACCCGCAGCACCTAATTTTGGGGGACTCTGGGAAACATGCTTTAAAAGTCTGAAGCATCATTTTCGAAGATGTATGGGTTCACATACCTTTACTTTCGAGGAATTTACTACAACTCTAGCTAGAATAGAATCCTGCCTGAACTGGCGTCCAATAGGCCTTCTTTCTGCTGACCCTGATGATTTCTCGTATCTGACACCAGGTCATTTTTTGATAGGTGCCCCACTTACTGGTGCTCTTGAACCTTCGGTAGAACGCGTTCCAGAAAATCGTTTGACCAGGTGGCAGGTCGTGCAACGCATCGCGGAAATGTTTTGACGAAGGTGGAACGTTGAATATTTGCATTCCTTACAACAGCGTTATAAATGGAATCAGGAGCGGCCCAACCTTAACGTTGGAGATATGGCATTAATTAAACATGATGCACTCCCGTCTTCAAAATGGACATTGCGTCGCATCATTATGTACTATGAGTGAAAGGATAATTGTGTCCGTACGGTTAAAGTTAAAACTATTGCCTCAGAGTTCGACAACTCGATCTTCAAATTTTGCTTCTTGTCTATACCTTCGGTCAAGCATGCTGCATTATCTGTCTTTTTTCTTATATGAGAGCATTTGTCATGGCGGGCGGCCAATTTGTTTTACTAATAAAAAAATCGGCAATTTTTTATCGTTTTTTCACGGTGGGCGGCAAGAATTGCTTTTCTTTCGTTACTACGATGTCGATTCTTGCAATCTTTAAAAAATGTATTATCTGATTTTAATTTCTTTCGTGCTGTTCTAACACCACGAGGCGGGTGGTATGTTAAAAGTGTGTCTGTTTTCTGTACAATTCAGTTGGGTACTTGTTTTGGAATCATGTATGTGCGTTTTCGTGTATGTGCCTGTGGCGATCAGCGCCTAATTTTCGGCATTAAGCGTCCTAATGAGCACCGCGCCCGATCGTTCTGGAACTCCGGGAAGTTTTTTAATTTTAAAATTAATACAAACTATTATGAACTTTTAAGAGACTAGTTAAGTAATAAGTTTTATCTGCAGCTTTTAAAATTAATTTATTACTGACTGTTTTTACAATAAATAAAAATCACGTGCGTCCTAAACTATGGCCCAAGACAGATTTATGTGTTAACATCGTCGGTAAATGTTGACTGAAATTGAAATCTTACATAAAGCAAATAATAACTCACGCACATGTGGGAGTATAAAAATTTATTTTCTCTTATGAATAATGTCGTGAAAAAGTTTCTGGACAGTTATTTTCCAATAGGATAATAATCCTAATCTAACAATGTAACAATAACCCCACTTTAATAATAATAAACTGTAGATTTTCTCTCTATTGACATATCCGACATATTTTGCCGGATTTGAATAAACAAATAATTATTGCTTGAATAATAAAAACTTATTCACAAATACTTGGAAACTCGTCCCTTATTAATTAAAAATAATTCTTGTGAAGAAAATCCGAAGAACACCGTTTTTAGTATGAATTTAATAGAAAACTGCTATTTTGCATTTTTTGGGGTCACTTTCCAAGCATAATAACAATTCACAAAAATTTTATAACAATTAGCTCTTTTTCCCATTTTTTTATAAATCAAGCTTTTTCCATTTAAAACCCCATGTTATCTTCAAAGGCTCGGTGTCACGGGTTAACTTCGACAAGAAAAAAAGAAAACAATAAAAATTTTAAGTTGATAAACTGTAATATAAATTAAGTATTTATTTTCAAATTGAACTGTAGTACGACTCTTAACAATAGAATTATAATAAAATTGATTTTATAAGACGATTCTGAATCTGCTTATAATTAAATAATTTATAGATTTTCACGTTAAAAATTGAACTATTTCAATTTGAATGCCTTAAGTATTTAATTAAATGTATGCATCCGATTCAAACTTCAAAATCTTTTTTTAATTTTCAAAAACATTTCAATTAATATATTCATTATTTTAAAGTTTTCATTGCTTCATTTTTTTTCAATTTTTCATTTATAAATGACACTTTTCATTTCAGATTTTCAAGAAACAACTAATAATCACTAAATTGTACTGTTTTTGAGTTAAAATTGTTCAAAAATGATATAATTTTCAACACTTAAAAAATTCATTGATTCATTCTTCAGACTACTTTATTTGGGACCGTACTTAAATTACGTAACAGCTTAAGGGGGAGGGAGGGGTCAAAAGATTTTGTTACGATTTGTTACTGAAGGGAGGGGGGGGGGTTCTTCATTCATGTATGTAACTTTCGGAAATTCGCAAATAAAATAAGTATCTCGCAGAAATTGTACAGAAATTTAATATGAATTCAACTTTACGCACCAAAGAAAACTGGTGAGTGAAAAAAGGAACTTAGCCAACAACAATTTTTTTTAATTCAGGAAAAAGTCAGGGATTTGGAAAAAAATCTTACAAAAGTCCGAGATTTATATAACTTTAAATAACTGTCAAACCGAATAGAATTGAAAATTTTCAACTTTTTTTTGAAATTATTTTATTCCGCTTATAGAAGATTCTAGGTTCAAAATGTTACAAATGTAATATTCTGGTTTTTGAATATTAATGGTCAGGGAAAATGAAAAGGTGGTTAGAGAAAAATTAGAGAATTTTCAAAATTAAGTTTTGCGGTAATCCTGATATAACATTCTTCTTAGTAATTTATTTGCTTTGTATTTATATTTCTTTTTTTGTAGTTGCTTCTTCCTCAAAATGATCTTTTTAGTTGTAAATTTTATTATTTGTTTGAAAATGCAACAGTTTTGTTCATAAATTGATGAATTTGTTCATGAATGATGGCAAGATGGCGTAAGTCGGTTCGCATGTGATTTTTGTGTCGCTGCTTGGTTTTCCTTAACTTGACTTGTCCTGAATTGTTTCATGATTTGGGGTGTGCGAGTTCACTAGTGCTTGTGCAGTTGTTCCTGGATTTGAAGAAAATTTTTTGGTCATTGGCGTAGTTTGTGCATAATTGGTGATTTTCTTTGCGGGCCTAGGCATCGGTACAGGAATATGGCGAAACTTTCAACGATCTAGTGTCTCTGCAGTTTATTGCTTTATTCGTGAACCTTGATCGGAGTATTTTTGTATCATCATTACCAACAATTCGGTTACTTATTTTGCTCAATTGTTTAAATTGCTCTCACCAATGAATTTTTGAATATTTTTCTAAGTGAATATGTTTTAATTTTTCGTTCAAATTATAGCGTAATTTACGCTTAGTATATTGTGTGAGTGACGTATTCATTAACACCTGACCTCTCTGACCTCTCTATATTTCTGGTCGTGCGTGTATGCTATTGATGCGGGCTATCTGTGTTATCAGATGCTCTGAGCTTGTATTGTTGTCATATACTGTGGATACTTAAATTGACATTATACTATATATGACTTGACTGATATCATGTCGGACAGGACTTGTAGCCAGTGCAATTCAAAAATAATTGAAGATGCTTCCTCCTGTCAGTGTGGAAATTTTTATCACCCTGGATGTTTTAAACTTGCAATTAGCTCAACAACTGGTAAAAGAAAGTGTTGTGGATTCAAACCCCCTAAAAGATCTGCGTCTCCCAACCCACCTCTGGGAATTACTATTGATGACGTCACCAAGATTATGCAGGAGCATTACACAAACTCTAAAAAAGAATCTGAAGGTTTCATCTCCTCTAAATTAGAATTAGTTCACTCTGAGATTAGCCAGGTATCGTCTAAATTGGACAGTTATTCTGGCAAATTAAATGATGCCTTAGAAAGAATCGATTCCCTTGAAATACAAATGCACGAGATTCAACAATCTGAGACATCTAGACTTGATATTGACAAAGTCGCAATGGAAAGCTCGATCTCTTCCCAATGTACAGCTGAAATCTCGGATAGGATAACTCGCAAATCCAACCTCATTCTTTTTGGTTGTCCGGAGTCAGTACATAATGGTAAGATAAATCATCCGGAAGCTCTGAAATTAGATTTGGATAAAGTTAATAATTATCTGAATTCTATTTTAAGTACACATGATCCAAATGATATTAAGATAAATAGAATTGGTATGAATGTACAGAGCTCTGGACCTCCTCGCCCAATCCGAATCCGTTTCACCAACGAATTACGGCCATCGGAGATTCTACGATCTCTCGGAAGGAAAGTACGATCTCGTCAGTCTACGCTACCTCTTATGCAACCTCATACGAATTCTCCAGCGCAAGCCACAGCAACAGCGATGTCTCTTTCTCAGGACCGCACTCTGTTTCAGAGAACTCGCTACAAAGAGCTTCGCGTGATCTTGAAGGAACGTCGAGACAGAGGAGAAGTAGATATCATGATCAGGGAGGTACGTGGGGAACTCAAGATTGTGAGTATGAAGAAGACACCACTATAAATAACAACCTCCACCCTTTCAGCAACTCAACTTTAATTTCTGGTAAGAGTGATAAGACTTTCAATTGTTCGCATAGTACCAATCTCGATTTATTGAATGAGATCATTATTTACTACCAAAATGTCAGAGGCCTTAATTCTAAAATCCATTTGTTAATTTCGAATCCGGAACTGACTGAATTTGACTTTATTGTTTTTACCGAAACTTGGCTGAAAGGAAATGTTAATAATCCAGAACTCTTCGACATGGATGTGTTCAATGTTTATCGAGATGACAGAGTTGACACAAGGGGTGGTGGTGTTTTAGTGGCGATTAAATCTGTTTTCACCTCTGGCAGTTTAAATATTACTTCAATCATTAATGCTTCACCTAAAGTTAATGCTGTTGCGGTTAAAATAAATTATGATTACTCGACGTTAATTTTGATTGCCACTTATATTCCACCTAACATATCTGCTAACGAACTTGAACATTTCTTTGACGCCCTTTCGTCCTTCTCTGTTATTTGGGCAAATAAAATTTTGATTATAGGTGACTTTAATGTACCCAAGTTAATTAATTTCATTAATGACGGTATGACTGATATTAAGTCGTTTATTTTGCACAATTTCCTTGAATTCCACCAGTTAAAACAATATAATAATATAAATAACTTTAATGAGCGTTATCTAGACCTAGTTATTTCGTCATTCCCATGTGAAGTACTGACGGATGTGCTCCCAATTCTGCCTCTCGATGAACATCACCCTTTATTGATTATTAAATTTGAAGCTACAATTCCATCCTTACCTTTAAATAATAAATTTAATGTTAATCCGACTTCTAAAAGATTTAAATTTAAAAATTGTAATTATCAAAACCTTAGAATTCACTTAAGAGCTGCAGATTGGTCATTATTATATTGTCAGGATAATTGTAATGAAGCTGTTGAACAATTTTATAGAATAATCTATAATTTACTTGATAAGTTAGTTGGCACGACTTCAATCAATGTAACTAAATCTAAATATCCTCACTGGTATACTAAAGAAATCATATGTAAAATAAATTGTAAGGAAAAAGCTAGAGCTGAGCACAAGAGAACAGGCAGTATGTTTCACTTAGAAAATTTTGTACGATTAAGGAAAGAAGTCAAAAAAGACTCTGGAATAGCCTATGCTAATTATCTAGATAGTGTAGAAAGTGATATAAATCATTCCTCGTCAAATATTTGGTCTCATATGAATAATCTTAAAAAGGTCTCCAGAATACCTGGTATAATGTTTTGGGAAACAACAGAGATCAACAAACCCCAGGAAATAGTTGACTCATTTGCTAACTTCTTTCTCAAGGTTTATAAACCTAGTTTGGGTAAACCAGAAGGAATCTCTGGAAATTCTCAGAATTTATTGGGTGATACATTCAGGATCTCAGAAGATCAAGTATTAAAAATGTTGAAGTTGATGAATAAAAAATTTACTTCTGGACCTGATAGAATACCCAGTTGTATGCTCAAAGAATGTGCTGATGAGTTAGCGGAACCACTATGTTTTATCTTTAATTTATCTCTTTTCAATGGGGTATTCCCTGATTTTTGGAAGTTCTCTAGAATTTGCCCAGTATTCAAAAAAGGGGATAAATCAAATATCGCAAACTACCGCCCAATCGCACTCGTTAGTAATTTCTCCAAAGTTTTTGAAAAGATTTTGGCTGAATTTTTGTGGACTCATTTGGCGCCTGTCCTCTCGCCTGCTCAGCATGGTTTTGTTCCAAAACGATCAACTATATCTAATTTGACAACATTCGTCCAGCAAGTTGAAACTTACTTATTGAAACATAGACAAGTTGATGTTATATATACTGATATCTCAAAAGCTTTCGACTGTATTGATCATTGCATTACTAGAAATAAGCTTCAAAGTTTAGGCGTTCCTAATAAGATACTTAGTCTCATTTATTCGTATTTAAATAATCGTCATATGAACGTTCAGTACAATGGATACTCGTCCCACATATTCTCACCGTCGTCTGGTGTTCCACAAGGATCTAATCTAGGTCCCCTGCTTTTTGTTATAAATATGAACGACGTCGATAGTGTTGTATTAAATACTATTTTGTTATACGCAGATGACGCTAAAATATTGAAACCAATTAATAGCATTAAAGATTGTGCTGAGTTACAAAAAGATGTAAATAACTTTGTAGATTGGTGCAGTAATAATTCTCTTGATATCAATACAAACAAATGTACTGTTATGACAGTTTCTAGAAAGATTGATACAATTGAGTTTGAGTACAAAATAAATTCCATTGTTTTGGAAAAAGTGAAGGTTCAGCGTGACCTTGGAATTTACATTAATAACTCATTAAAATGGAACACTCAAGTTGACATTATGACACGCGAAGCTAATAGATCCTTAGGTTTTTTATTCAGAACGTGTCGTTCTTTTAAGAAAGAATCTACCTTCCGTATTTTATACTATGCTTTAGTCAGGTCAAAATTAGAATATGGGTCTGTAGTTTGGAATCCAAAAACAAATTATCAAATACTTGCTATTGAAAAATGTCAAAAACGGTTCTTAAAGTTCCTTAACTTGAAAATTAATGGTGAGTTCATTCCTCCTGGTTATGACTACCTCGAATTATGTGAAAGATTCAACGAATGGACAATTGAGAATAGAAGAAAAGTTGCCATGGTACTATTTCTATTCAAAATTATCAGAGGTTTCATAGATGACTCTTATCTTCTATCGCAAGTTCCCTTTGCAGTTCCGGAAAAAGATACCAGATTTTGGGTCCCATTCTATACCTTTACAGACATTCCGACACATAGTACTCCCATTCTCAAGATGTGTGACAAGTATAACTCAATTCATAAAGCATCTAATGGCAATATCAATATTTTAACTCAATCTATCAACACTTTTTTAGAAACTGTTCGCACCTACATAAACTCTACTACTTGATTGAGTCATAATTTACATTTTAAGCTTAATTAACATTTACATTTACGATACTTTTGTATTCTATAATACCTCCTCTTGCGCCATATTAGTTTATAACTTGTAATCCTGTAATTGGTCTTGGACTGTTGGATTTAATAAATTGAAATGAAATGAAATGAAATAAATTAATCTTTTTGCTTGAAAATTTCACTATTTCGTAGAAAATTTACTTTTTGACAGAAATTCATATTTGGGTATTGAAAAATAAATTTAATTGTTTTTTGGATAAAAATCCAACAATTTTTTGGAAAATGTATATTTTTTATTGAAAAATTCATCTATCTGAGCAGAAAATTAATCTTTTTTTGATAAGAATGCAACTGTTTGGTTGAAAATTCAACTATTTCGTAGAAAATTGATCTTTTGAGAAAAATTCACATTTTGTGTAGAAAAATTAATTTAAATATTTTTTCGATGAAAATTCAACTATATTTTTTAATATTTGTCTTTCTGATTTAAAAAGTCCTCTGCTTTAGTAGAAAATTGATCTTTCTTCGATGAAAATGCAACTGTTTGATTAAAAGTTATATAATTCTTTTAAAAAGGCATCCTTTTTGTATGAAAATTTAACTGTTATTATCGAAAAATCGTCTTTTTGGGTCGAAAATTCAAATACCTTCTTAGAAAATTCACTTCTCATTTAAACAGTTTTTGTTTGAAAATTTTTTCTGAACCACTTTGTTAAAAAATAATTTTTTCGTTGAAGATTCATATTTTTATTTGAAAATTCATCTCTTTGGTTAAAGTTTGACTATTTAGTTGAGAACTGATTTTTTATAATTGAAAATTTAACTGCGTGGGTAAAAGTTGAACTATTCTGTTGAATTTGTGTTTAATGAAGCTTTACCTCTTTGGTTAAAAATTTAACTATTTTGTTGAAAATGAATTTTTTTTCTGAAAATTCGTATTTTACTGGTTGAAAATTCAATGTTTTTACAGAAAATTCGTCTTTTGGCTTTCAGGATCAACAATTCAGGTAAACTTTTCATTCATTCATCACTGAGAAATCTTTTTATTTGTTGAAAATTCGTCTTTTTGATTTTGAAATTAATTTTTTTTTCAATTTCATTTCATGCTTCTAGGTTGAACTATCAACTATTAAACTTTTTTGTTACAAATTTTCTTTTAGAATTGAAAATTAAACTATTTCTTTGAAAATTCAATTGTTTTGTAGAGAATTTAATTATTTTGTAGAAAATTAAGTATTTTCTTAAGAAGTCATCTCTTATCGTAGAAAAGTCACTTTTTTTGTTTAAGAGAAATAAATTTCAAAATTTTTGATTTGTATATGTATGTTAATGGGATTTGAATGTTAATGGTTAAAGAAAAAAAATTGGTCGAAGAAAAATCATATAATTTTGAAAATGAAGTTTTCTCCCTGCACAGGACGCATTATCTTAAATACAACTTATTTCCACTAGGTTCAAGTCCCAGATCTTATTATTTCTGGAAACCATTAATTACGTGCAGCAATAGGGGGGTAGAAACATTTTGTTACGGTTCTTTACATGGGCGGGGGGGGGGCGCGATTATCGGTTACGTAATTTACGTACGGCCCCTTTCCTAAAACGCATTTTCTCCTTTGCCTGCTTAGTCAAGCTTTGTTTATAAAATACCGGTGCCGACCGACATAAGTTCTCTGAAAGAATACATTGTGTGGCATTTATATTACGCATTTACATTTAGAATTAGGCTAATTATATTTCCTGGAGAAGATTAATAAATTCTATCACTTATATCCATAAAACAATAATTTTCCACGATTTTAAGATAATATAAGATCCGGCAAAATATGCCGGATTTCAATTTTCTTTTCCGGTATATTTTATCGTGCACTAAATTGAACTCTACAGAATATAATATGAATTCAAAATGCGAGAGAGAGAAAGAGGGGGGGTGGAGAAGGAGAGAGAGAGGAGAGAGAGAGAGATGGAGAAGTAGAGAAAGATGGAGAAGGAGAGAGAGAGAGAGAGAGATGGGCAAAGAGAGACTCAAGGGCTCCTGTCTGTGGGTGAAGAAAAGCGAGCCTCCGGTCTGTGCCATAAGACACAACGTGTGTGTGACAGGCCTGCGTTACACTATGCAGTCGTGGATTCATTCGAATCAGGCGCGACTACCCATATCGAGGTCTAAGATTTTTACACATCAATAACTTTAACTAGTGTTTCCCGCCAAGTTAAGTGTTGCCTTCTTAATACCCTTAACACCACAGGATTTTATGAAGGATTATGGAGAGAACCATTGTGTTTGTGTCTAATCTAACAATATGAAAATTCTATCTTGAATGCTTTGCTTTGGATGAATAATTATTTTTACTGTAGAATAATTCTGTTACGCTCCATAGAAATTAAAAAAAAAAACATTTTTATACCAAAACTAAGATGAATCTTTAAAATTCTACCTATTCCTTCCAGTTCTTTTTGTAATACCTTTTCTGGATTTGAAAGTGAGAGGGAGAGAGAATGATTCCTGTCAGATTTTAATTTCTCTTTCTGATCTGAGGCTGCCAAGCTCACATTCCATGCATACTCCATGTCGATGTCTTTAACAATGTCGTAATCAAATTCTAACCTCGAATTCATTATTTTGAATTTTGAGGATAGAACCTGAGTTCAACCATATTAAGATCACATAAATTACGCACACATGCGCGCGACTGTAAACAAATTAAAATTAATTAGAAACAATTAAAATCATTTTGAAATAATCAAAACTAATTATGCTTTATTTGTTTATACTCTCTCGCTTTTACGGGTTGGAGAGTCTTCACGTAACCCTTTAGGAGTCATTTTTTGGCTTTTTCCTACTCTGAGGAACCAGCTCTCTCTCTCTCTCTAGCAACTCTTCCAGCTTCTTCATCCATTCCTCCTGCTGACCATTTTCATTTAGAATCCATTTCATCATCTCTTCTATGCTCCCCCCGCCCCGCTTCGTCACCTGAAAACTTCCCTAAAACATGAAACCATGGTTCTTGCTCAGACTTACATACTCTACACACATTTTCTTTATCATTCATCCAATACCTACATGCTCTTATACCCACTCCCATTCTGAATCTCATCACTCTATTTCATTTGCTCTCCTTTTCGATCTTTTGCAGGTATTCTGGTTCCCCTGCCTCTTCATAATTTTTTAACAGCTGTTGTATCTTCAATCGGCGATTTTTTCCCATATTTCCTCTTCTTGCCTTGCCTTAATCTCTTCCTCTATTTCCTCCCACTCTCTACCCCTAACTTGCATACCCCATTCAAACCTCATTACATATCTCTCATCCTCCCATTTTGAACGTCCCTCGTTGCCCCTCCTCTCTTTATCAATATCCTCCCGGGCTCTTATTTCTGAAACACATCACCTTAGTCTTGTTCACATTCACAGTTAAACCCTTCTCTCTCAGATAGTCTTCGAACGCTCTCATCAACAGATTCATACCTCTTTCATCATCCACTACTAGCACTACATCATCTGCATATGCTAGTGAGTACACTTTGCCTGTTCCTAATGTTGTTCTTCCATTTCCTTTCCTTTCCAACTTCTCCTATAAATCTGCCAGAAAACTACTAAATAGAAGTGGACTCAACGGACACCCTTGCCTTAGCCCCCTTCCTGTCCAGAATCCCTCTCTTTTTCTTGCCTCCTATCATCACCTCCTCTTAGTTTTCACAAAAATTTCCTTCATCCTCTCTATCAGCGGTGCTACCAGCCTTGTCTTATATTCCTCTGGCCACCCTTCTCCTTTCCATACCTTATTGCAAGTCTTATACATTTCTTCTCTCACTCCTAATCCCCCATATTTCAGTGTTTAATTTTCCAAGCCATCCTCCCCTGTTGCCTTATTTCTGTTTAACAGAACAATCGCCTCATTCACCTCTTTCCTACTAACCTCGTTTTCGCTGTACTTGTCTCGCTCTACCGCATTTCTATTTCTCCCTTTAACCTATTCTCTACCCCTCCTAACAGCCCCTTGAAGTGCTTCGTCTACTCTTCCATTCCTATTTCTTCATTTATGCCCTTCCTTCCTCCTCTTTCCCTGTTTTTCACTTCCCATTCCCTACCTTCCAATACCGCTTTCTCTACCTGTTCCATGTACCTTTCTTTCTCCTTCTGTCTTTTCTCCTTTATCATTCTTTCGTGCTCTCTCTTTCTCCTGTTGAGTTCTCCTTTCGCCATTTCTCGTATCCTCCATTTTCTCACACTTTCCTTCATCCTATCTTCACTTTTCCTGCATTCATCAACCCAACAACCTCTCCTAAGCCACTCTTCTTCTTCTCTTGGTCTCACCTTTTCCCTCACTTCATCAATTACTCCTTCGAGATTTTCTAGCAGCCTGTTTACTCCTTCCTCTTCCAGAAATCATATTTGCTCGTTTTTTAATTTTTCTCTAAATTCTCTTAACTTTTCCTCCCCCCAAAAGCACATTTTCAATGTATTTTCTCTCTTTCCTTCTTTCTTCCCCTACCTCGCTTTGGGCTACCATCCCGCATTGTCGCGATCACCGGCAAGTGTTCTGAGCCTATCACGTCGACTATTTCCATTTTAATGATCAATTTCCTTATTCTTTCTTCTGCCAGCATGTAATCTATGGCGGTGTCCTCTTTACCCGCGTACGTGTATTTCCCCCCTTCATCCCCCTTGTGGTATTGGCGTTACAAATGAACCATCCCGCCTCTTCCAATAAGTCCAGAAGTCTCCTACCCTCCCGGTCTGTTTCTTTTTGCTTCGAATTTCTTCTGAACATCTTCTTTTCTCTATCCCATACCTCTCCTCCTTGTTCCCCGGTCCATGCATTCAAGTTCTCCCCTATTAGGACCAACCTCTCATCTTTTTCCTCTGTCCATTTTCTTATTGTTCTCCATCCTCCCTCTTGTCCTCTTCTTCTGTACACGCATACTACATCCACAATTACTTTTTCTAATTTTATTCTTTTATCCACTACTTCGTAATTTTCTTCTATATACTCTCCCTTTTCTTTCTCTACCACCAGCTCCTTTCTTACCCCTGACTCCATGCCAGCCATTCCTCTCTCTTTTACACGCTTCTTTCTCGCTGCTTGCATCTTCCACTCCCATGCTTTCCGTGATGTTCTTTTCATGCCTTTTCATTCTTTCTCCCCTACCCACGTCTCACTCATCATTATCACCTTTCACTTCTGCAATTCTCCCCAAAATCCTTTGTCCTTGTTTTTTAGTCCTGAAATGTTCCAGAGCGCTTCTTTCACTTCGCCCTTATTGCATTTCTCGCATTTCTTCCTTGCATTCAAGTCCTCTTGTCGTTTTAAACCCCCCGTGATACTTGCATTCCCCTTTTTCTCTCTCTTGTCCCCTTAATTCACTACCCATTTCCTACCCTCGCTCAGATCTTCTACTTTATCGTCCCAAATCCATATATCTCCTTTTATCCATATCCTATCTCTCCCAATCCTTACCCTATTGCCTCTACTCCTCACAGTCCATGCCTTCCGCTCGATTATCCACTTTCTTCTCCTTTCCCGCCACGTCAGATCTTATTCGATGATTTCTCTTCTTCCTTTCAATAACTGCTTCTTCTCCATAACTTCATACTCATCCTCCTCACTTGCTAATCTTACTAAAAACATATATTCATTCCCCTCTTCCTTCCTTCCTAGTCTTTCTATCCTTTCTAATCTGACTTCCGCGTTGATGTCTCTCATCAGCTTCCCCGTCTTTTCCTTTCCACTGTACACTTTGAAACCCTTCACTATTATATTCTTTTTTCTCTTCGTTCTATCTTCCCCTTCCATTCTTCTTTCAACCTCAATCAGTCTTGAACGCCACCTTTTATTCTGCTTATGTATAAAACTCTCTCTCTTCTTCCAAGCTCCCTTCCTCTTCCACCTTATGCTCATTCCTTAGTTCTAGCTTGCTCACTCTTTCTTCTAGAAAAGACCCCGCACGAAATATGAGTAAAAGGCATTTCGGTCGAATTCGCTATAACTTTGGGGAATAATTCTTTATGTCATTCTGATCAAAATTTGTTATGGGCATAACCTCCAATAATCAAGTGTTTAGGTATTAGAAGCTCTGGAAGGTAGTCGAATGTGTTATTCTTGTGCTTGTGGTGACTGATACCTACAAGTATATACTTCTTTACAACTGTAGTGTTATTCTTATGTGATTGGGTATGAACAAAACAAATCCTGAGTGCGTGTGTGCGTGTGTGCGTGGGGGGAGAAGGGAATTTATGGTGTATGAAGGGTGTGAAGATGGATCGTGTTTTGTGTGGGGATGAGTCGGAGAGTATAACTGTAAATGAAAATGGTGGGTAACGGTGTAGAAGAGTGATTACGGGGAGGGTGATATGTGATAATGTGGGGGGGGGGGGGGGATTCAGGAGTTTTTTGGTTTTGTTTGGGTGCAAGTGTTTGTATGAAGAGAGGAAGTTAGTTTATATGATTGACTAAGTTGGAAGGGATTGTTATGTGAGAGGGTCAGTGGGTTGGTATGACGTGATCAAGGAGGGGGGATATGTTATAAATAGGTAAGAAAGTACAAGTCTCAGCAGGAAGGGAGGGTCTTGATGAGTGCGATTAAATATGCGAAAGAGTGTTTGGAGTGTAGGTTGAAATGAGGGTGGAGGGGTTATTACTTTTGTTTTATACAATATGCAATGTGTGTGAGTGAATACGCACACTTTCTTACCTATTTAATATATGTCCCCCCTCTTTGCTGACACATGATTTCTCTTTTTCATACCCAATCACATAAGAATAACACTATAGTTGTGAACAAGTATATACTTGTAAGTATCGGTCACCACAAGCACGAGAATAAAGCACTCTACTACCTTCCGGAGCTTCTAATATCTGAACACTTGATTATTGGGGGTTATGCCCATAACAAATTTTGATCAGAATGACATGAAGAATTATTCCCCAAAGTTATAGCGAATTTGACCGGAAGGCCTTTTACTCATATTTCGTGCGGGTTCCTTTCATATCCCTTGTTCTATCCTCCTCATTCTCTCAGCCTATTTTCTATGCTTTCCAATTAGTTCCATACCTTCTCTTTCCCTCCTTTCCATAATTCGTCTCATTCTTCCCACTTTTGTCTCACTTTTCTTACTTCGTCTTTTACCTCCTCCCCTCACTCCTGCATATGATTTAGTCTTCCGCAAGTGTCATTCAATATTCTGCAAGACTCCTCTCTAAATCCCTTTATAAGAGCTTCTAATTAGCTCAACATATTCTCTTCATCACTATCTCTCTCCGGTGTTCTTTTTTTCCTTCACTTTTTGAATTCCGTTGTCCGTCTCTGCATCTCCGTCCAACCGTTCTCTTTTCCTTTTATCGTTCCCCCCTTTCACGCCTTCACTATTCATGCCCTCGCTGCTAATCGCGCTCGCTGACTGTTGCGACCTGTGCTCGCCTTGTCTACGACGCTATCCCCTCTCTCTTTGCTATTGTTCTTTCTATTTGCTTCACTCTTCTCATCAAATTCGCTATGTTTCCTTCTGAAAGACGCTGTGGACTCCGCGTAATCGGCATGCTGCTATTCCGTGTTAACCGACCTATAGATGAAAAACTTACCAAAAACTCACCCTCTTATCCTGCTTTCTTTTGGCAATGTGCGTCCACCTCTACTTCTTCTCCCATCACACCCTTCGAATTCCTACCCTATTCAAAAAACCCCAGCGTCTTTCCGAAGCGAACCTAACTTAAAAATCAACTCTCGTCAATTTTTATCTTTTTTTGATTGAATTCGCACTTTGTACCGCTCCCTTCATTAACACTTGTACTTCCACCTCAGCCCCCTTACTCATCACATCCTCACCGTACTCACTCAACTTTTCACTCCTCCACAGCCAAAAAATGATCGCACTCGAAAAACACCATGTATCCTCTATCTATCTGTGCTGGAAACGGAAGCAATTGAAGCTACTTAAAAATAATTGAAATTAATTAAAAATTGAAATTATTCAAACATAATTAAAATTAATTGAAATTATTTAAAACTAATTTGAAAACAATAAAAATAATGAAAATTATTTCAAAATAATTAAATCAATTTAAAATACTTTAAAATAATTCAAATCGATTTAAAGTAATTGAAAATAATTAAAAGTGATTTAGAATAATTAAAATTAATTTTAAATAATTGAAATTCATTTGAAAACCAAACTTTAATAAAGATTTTTCATAATTTTTTTGAGATTTCTCTGAAAATTATACATGGACCGCAAAGAGCAGCGCCAGAGTCAACGCCGAAGCCAGGATGCTCAACTTCATCACAGCTAGGTGTTTATCGGCCATAGGTCTCCTTATCAGCGGCGAACCTTCACCCTACTCTTCCCTTCAATTCTCCCCTGTTGGGAAAGAATTTGAAACCCACGCATCAGCCAAAAAGAAATTCTCCACAATCATGTAAGCAGCTCGAAACTTCATTGCCTTATCTTGATATGAGTAACGAAGAAGCTCAAGAAATTTTGGAAGAAGTTCTTGAGTTATCCGATATCTACAATAATGACGAAATAAATGATGATGAAATTAAGAGAAAAAAAGTCTTAAAAGAAAAGTAGTTGATAGTCCATGTGCAGGTATAACTATTAAACCGGTAAATCTGAAATGAACATTTTACATTCTTTCAAAAAATAAATTCATTTTTCCTTTTCAAGCATTCATTATTGCAAAGCTTAACATTTTAGCAGCGTAGTCCGTTTTGCTATGACTAAGTATCGCATACCTTCTACTAAGCAATTGAGTGTTTGAGTTTAATAACGGTGTTCTTACATTTCAAGCTTTAAAACCTAAAAATTACCTATTAGATATGGGAAACAAGTGAAACATCGTTATTTTCAACCCAAACGCACAATCGCTCGATCATAACTATTTCAGGTTGATAAACAATAAATAAAAGAACATTTTTGTGTTTATCCTTTGAGCACATGTTTTGATACTTTTACATTTGGTGTGTTTGTGCATGTAGCACCTTTTTTTTGATACTGTAATACTTTGCGCTTGTCCACGTAACATATACATATTGTTACATTTTGCGTTTGTCCACGTAGCACCTTTTTTAATTTAATAACATTTAGAGAACATAAATAAAAACTTCAAATTGAAAATAAAAG
>CAKNXH010044721.1:0-17790 GCA_932178445.1 Andricus quercusramuli
GGGTAGTGTTTCTAGGTGGATAGTTTCTTGTGGGAAATAACTACTAGTGTGGGCTCACCACACCCACGACGGTCAACAGCACGCAGTATCCCAAACGGTCACCCATCCAAGTACTAACCGCGCCCAACATTGCTTAACTTCAATGACCTAACGGGAACTGGTGTTTTCAGTGTGGTATCGCCGTGTAATTTATATGTGTGATATATTTAATATATTTATATGTGTAATTTATATTTATCAAGGAGAGACTTTTCTAATAAATTATCAATGTGCGATATATGAAATTTAATATACATAGGCTCTCTATATCAATTTTGTATACCGAGGTTTTAGATTTAATATAAGAATGTATATTAAATGTATACTGAAATTGCAAACATTCTTAACGGTGATAGTTTTATATTTCTACATTATCTTGAGCTACACTTAATGTCAATAATATATATTAGGTATTTAAAATATTTTATTTGAGATATATATATATATATATATATATATATATATGTGACGTGCGCCGAAGAAAGGGGGCTTACTCTGAAAAAATCGAAATCGAGGTTTTTACACCTTTCGATAGTTTTTGATTTGCTCTTTTTAATGAAACCATCGAAAAAAAATTCTGAGCGTTATTATTGCTAATAATTGAGTTGATAGGTACCCGAGAAATCGTGCTTTCGCTCAAGAGCTCGAGATCCCGTGAAACACCTCCCACCACTCACCACTACATCTCCGCGTCTCATCTATTACCCCGTCCGTGAGCAGCGCCGCTATATGCGTGAGAATGTAGTGGCAAGCGGAGAGGGAATATTTCTTGGTCTTCCCTCTCTCCTAAAAGTCGCGTCTATCGGGTCGACTTCGACCGCTCGTCCTGAAAAATCTGGTTTTCCAGAGTAAGCCCCCTTTCTTCAGCGCACGTCACATATATATATATATATGTTTTTCACAAGATTTTGTTATTTTTGAAAACATTTTTAGGGGGGCCACCCTTATGATCAATGCAAAGGGTGTAAAAATGTATTAAAACTACACTGTATAATTTTTAGGGCCATTAGAAGAGTTGAAAATTACCGGAATAGTCGATATCCATGATAACAGTCCAATTGTACCATTTTATCCTTCTTCTTACAAATGAAGGAAGATATGTGGATTGGGAATTGCTTCCTAAAGGTGAGATAGCAGCAATGCAGTCTCCATTATCAGTTCTCCATGAGCTCAGCACGGAGTATGGGTTTTCAAAACCCGAATGCGAGACTAGTGAGGGTGTCTGGGCAACACCTCAAAGTAAACAGTCACAGAAAAAACTAAGAATAAAATTTGTTGCAGGAAATTTTCTAGAGCGATAAAGTTTTGTTCAGCCAACTTCGCTTCTTTCAAAATACATGTGTTTGTCATGGAATAAAAAAGAAAGTTTAACCGATATTTGTGTAAAGTTCATCCTGTGAAGTTAATTTTTGTTGCAGAGAATCTTTCGTCGGAAATCGATGTAAAGTTTATCTTCTGTTTTTTTGTGTTATCATACAAGAATGACTATTATGCATCGCTATCTTCAAAATAAATTAACCGTAGTGAGTAATTGTTATAGCAATAAACAAAAATCAAAGCAGGAGGCTGCCCGAAGAATGCTCATACCCGCGCAGAAATCGCCATATAATTTCCAGATTACCGATCTGGCCCTGATCGGTTTAGTATCTTCGGGGCCAGATCGGGATAATTCCATGGCCCAGACCCTAGTCAGACCGGTTCAAGTATTGCAACGCCACCTAGTTCCAATTTAGGGAAAATGCCTGGCTGTCAAGTGAAGTGTGCTATTGTTGATAAAATTCACGTTTATTATCTGAGTTTAAGTGTATAATGCAATAAACAATATGCCAAATCCTAGCACGCCACGAGTTTGAAAGCATCGCGCATTAGCTGCTTCATACAATTTTCGTTATGTGAACGAGCAGGGTAAGTAAATCGTTAGATCGTATTGATTGAATCGAAACCTAACCTCAAACTTGAAATTTATTTAAAAACTTATTCTAAATTGTATATTTTTACAATATTTTGAGTTTCCATTCAAGTTATTGATTATATATTGAAAATTATGTGGATACTGATGCTGATGATGCAGAAGAAAGTAGAACGTAACCCGAACTGCAAGTTCCAGGAATCTTAGAAGATCGACGTAACGAGTTTAGGTTTTGATATAATTAATAGATGAAGTATAGTATCTATAACTCTAAAAATGACATTATACCATTTTGGAAATTATCTTGCTTTAGTTTACGTGCCATACTATTTAACTTATGAATATTCAGGGTTGTAAGTATCAGAAATTCATTTTTCTTCGACATAACCTCAAAATTTTATTTCATTCTCATTTTAATTTTACCGACGATTTTAGAGCTAAATTTAGAGTTAAATTGATTATTTTGAAAGAAAAATGGCCACATAGTTAAGTCCTTCTTATCTTTTAGTTTCAAATTTATAGCAATAATTCAGATATTTTCCATTAATTAAATAGTTATTTCGATGATTTCGAACATTTGTAGCGTAGAAGCATTTTTTTCAATTCAAGATTCAAAATTGTAAGCTTATAGTTTCAAAAAGATTTCAATGGTTACACATTTTAAAGCGTTTTAATAAGAAATTTCCAAAAACTTGAAATTTCAATACTTCTCGAAAATACCCCGCTTCAACTCAGAATTAAATTTCTTTTGAGAAATACCCGGCTGTAATCCAGAATTTAAATACTTTTTGAAATTTCTCGTTTTAGGTCAGATGCTGCTAAAATTAAAAAATTCCCTGTTTCAATCCAGAATTTTAATTCTTTTCAAAAATTTCCCGTTTCAACTAAGAATTAAGTTTCTTCTGAAAAGTTCCATATTTCAATGCAGACTTTTAATTCTTTCAGAAAATTCCCAATTCCAGCTCGTAAATGATTCAAATTTGAATATTTCCTTTTCCAACTGAGAATTTGTTTAAATTTGAAAATTCCGTTCAAACACAGAATTAGAATTCTTTTGGAGAATTAGTATAGTAGTATATAGTAGTATAGCAAGGCGGGTTCTGGTGATAATCACCTGGTAAAACAGTTATCGATAAGTTATCGACAGTTGGTAACTCGGTCGGTAAGATAGATCACTGACACACAGTTATCTGTAAGTTAACGGCATTCGGTAACTCGGTCGGTAACGTAGAGCACTGACACAGATCCATGACGCTGTTGGCAAGGTGGGTAACTGTTTTACCAACCGAGCCCGCTCAAAGTTTTATGTAGTTGGCGCTCGTGGAATCGGGAATTCCCCTGAATTCTATGAGTTTCTGGAATTTGTAAGACTCTTGTTCATTGAATTTTTTAGAACTTTCGAACTGGTCGGTAAACAGTGACCGAAATTTCTAGAAAGCTGGAGATTGGTTCGGGATTCCCGTGAGTTCTCGAACCTTCTAGAAACATAGTTGGCTTATGTGAGCTAGGGGATTCTCGAAGCTCCTAGAAACTTTGACACCTATAGGTAAAATGCTTATTTATCTAGTGTTAATAGAAACAAGATTGCGAGAAGTTTTGAAAATGCAACCCAACGTTGTGTTTACAGCGCTGAAATTTGATTGCAACCCAACGATGTTTGAATAAAATCCAACGTTGAAAATGCAGCCCAACGATGTATGTGAATGTTCATCGCTGAGAGTAAACGATATTTGTATTCAGAATGTAACCCAACGATGTTTGAAATATTCGCCGCCGGAAATAAAGTTACCGAATGAAATTTGAAATAAACTTAATTAATTCTTAACTAACTGAATGGGTTTAAATAAATATTCACTCGATGTAAAATTGAATGTCTGATTTATTTAAGGAAAAAGACTAAGTATAATTTTACACGAGAAAATCTTAACCTATAATATCATAAACGTAAACGTAGTTAAAACATAAATTCACAACGGTTATAAAAATCTTTGAGTGTTGTGCTGGTCAAGGAAGTATCCGTAGTATCAATACTTTCAGTTGTACCATCGACATTGGTTCTGCTTCCAGAGTTATGCCTGATAGTTGGCTGATCCCGAGGAGACAAGCACCAGGTCTTGGGAGCAACAACATTTCGAACTGCACAACTTGCATTCCAGCATTGTAGGTGGTGATTGCATCTTGTTGAAACTGTGCTGTACAGTTTTTTAGCGGAGGACAGCCCAGATCTTCTAAATTATATACGTTTTGCACGTACTGAGCCATCCATATTTCTTTTTCGAGTCCTTTGACGTAGACTGCACAAGCATCACGTAATTTTTCTTGGATAACCAGTCTTACTTCTTCATAGGGTATATCACCAGATGTCCATTCTAGACCATGGTAATTGCGCGTAAGCCATGAATTTTCACTTTTGTATTTGGCAGGCAGCGAGACCCAGGAGTAGGGTGGTTCAAAGAGGTAGACTACGGGTTGAGTGTCTTCCAGAAGAGGAATTATAGCCAATTCCTTGAAGACGAACTGGTTGATGGGCTTCTTGAAGCCTTGCACGTCCACAATGAACTCCATATCGATGAAAACTGAACTCTCTTGCGGAAATCATCTCTTTTTTATAGCTTTCATCCCCACTACCCTTAGTATTACCCCACCTGTGCCATTACCCCACCACCACCATCTTAAATCAACTTTTTCACGCTACCACTAATGGGCTGGTACTGAATAATACACGGAGAAAATTTGGTTAGGAAACTTTACCAAACTTTTGAGTAAAATTGGGATATATGGACTAAAAGGAGAATGTTTGACATTATTGTAATAATTTGTGACGTGCAAAAGGTTAAATAATACATGGCAGTTCGGTAAACTTTAATAGCGCAGATTAAAGTTTCCAAATGTACAGTAAATATTTTCAAAAGTAAACATTAATGCACGTCGTGTAATTATTGAGAACTATTCTGTCATACATTGAGGAAAAATTGGATAAAATTTCATATTAGTTGAGTAAAGTTTGCAAATGTAAAGTCAAGCAAACTTTAAATTATGCAATGTTAATGCTTCCCTTAAAATCGGTTATAGAATGACAAATTTCGGTGAATGTTTCTAAGTAAAAAATGTATTATATACTCGAAAGTTTGGTAAAGTTTAAAATCAATTCTAGAGAAACATTGATTTTTGATATGTGACTGTTTCCACCACATTGCATGAAAGTTTATCCGCTGTGGAATAGATTTTAATTTTTGCTACGTTAGACTTTATTCGACAGTTTGGTAAACCGACATTCGAGTCGCAGTCGCCCAGCATCTCCCACCACTTCCCAAATCTTGCAGGATCGTATAAAAGTATTAAGCACCTCGAAGATATTTACCATTTTTTAAATTATGAATAAGTTGTTCAATTTTCAACCTATTCATAGTTCTCGTTGGCATTTAGTATTGGATAATGCATAATAGTTCTACAATTGCAAAATAAAGTTGGAGTTGATTTAGGAAGGTTATTACAAAGTTGGTTACCATGGATCGAAATTGACGCCTCTGGCGTAAGCCTTAGTGATGCTATTTCAGTGCTTTTTGCCATGTTAGTGTTTTCCTTACAAAATTTGTAGTTTTTTTTTCATTTAGTGGGATGAAAAAATTATATTTCAATGAGAATAAGAAAGCTTCGATCCAAAAAAATAATCCTGTTCCGAGAAAATCAAAATTGAAATTCGCGGTATCACGAAAAAAAAAGAAAGTATATATTTTTCCTATTGCATGATACAATTTTTTTTAAATATAAATACTAGAAGGTTAAAGAAATCAATACTCTGTTAAAATTTGATCTAAATATGAACTTAGATTTCATTGAATTTTGTTTTTAAATTATTGTGTCAATAAATGAGGTTTGGAAAAAAATCTTTTTACCACAACTCTTACTATAGTATAATTTTGCAAAGTTTTGTATTGATAACAGAAAATTCAGTTTCAAAAATAAGAAATAACAAATTTTTAAAAACAATTTCTTAAACTGAAATTTCTCATACGAAAAATCGAATAAAAACTTTTCATTAAATTTACGTCGCTATATAATTTTTTTGAGAATTCTTTTGCTAAAATTTTTTTTCATATTTTTTAAAATATTTTTTTACCATACAGTGTAATAAAAGTTTTTGCCAAATCTACATCGTAAAAATCTTTAAAGAATATATGAATAATTATTCAACAACAATGTTTTAAATAATTTTGTATTTTTACTCAGTGTAATTGGAAAAAATTTCATTTTTACAGAAATTTGTATATAATTTGATTAATCATAATAACATTTTATATAATTTGTCAACTGCGGTATTAACCAAAGAGTAACTCTTTCAATTGTGCATTGCGTACCTACAAGAAATTATGTAATTTTTGCAGATATTATCAAATATACTGATAAGGATCACCATTGTGTACATTCTCAAAGAAAGTCACAATTAATATATATATAATATTTTTATACAATATATGCTAATTTCCGACGAAAAAAAAACTAATATAACCTAAAGTTGTTCATAATCCTAAGTTTAATTTTTAAGTAAAATGAATTTAATTTTAAATAACCGATTTCTGGTAAAAAGGGTTAACATAACCTTAAATCGTTCCAAAATTGTAAATCTTCTTTGAAGCCTATATCAAAATTGCCGGTGAAAATCACTAGCCTAAAACCTATAATGAAACAAAAGTTTTAATCTTCTTTGAAATCAAATGATTTTTCATTAAAAATACCGTTTTTTCACTCAAAATTCTTGGTCTTAAACAGCAACATAACCTAAAATGGTTGAAAAGTTCTAAATCTTCTTGGAAATTTTATAAATATAATTTATTTTAAACAAAGTCATTGGTTTTAAATTTAATGATTTGTCAAAAATAACGATTTTAGATAAAACAGGTCAACATAAGCTATAGTTGTTGAAAAATGGTACATGTTCTTTGAAATCTAATAATTTTTTATTAAAAATACTAATAATTCTCAATGAAAAACACAAACATAAAATAACAGAAAATTATTAAGAATTGTAAATCTGTTGCAAAATCCAATGACTTTTTTGCAAGATGTTCGATTTTTTGTGAAGAACGTTAATATTATTTGAAACTATTCAAAAATTTGCTATCCTATTTGAACTATAGTGATTTTTTCACAATACCAGTTTTTGGTATAAATCGTTAACCTAACCTACAATTGTTAAAAATCAGAAATCTTGATGATTCTTGTTTAAAAATGCTAATTTCCAGTTTAAAAAAATTACACAACCTAAAATTTCAAATAAATTTCAAGTCTTTGAAATGTTTTGATTTTATAATATTTTTTTTTCACCCAGCGAAAAGTACTAATATGAAACATGTGTAATATTTTCAATAATTTATTAGCCAATTTGAAAGTTTTAATTTAATTGCTTAAAAGTAATGAATATTCAAAAAGCACAAATCGCTTTGGGTAAAATTCATATGATTTTCATTCGATTAAAATTTTTAAAAGCTCATTCTACTCCTTGAAAGGTCCTTTACAATTGTATTCATCACGTTTTTATTAAATATCATATAGAAAATTGTTTTATTTAAAACATGACTAAATAAAAGAGTTGTACGTATTATTTTTAAATAAAATAATTTCTACGAAAACGAGACGAATATAATTGTAAAGAAACTTTCGGGAAATGGAGTGAGCTTTTGTAAATTAAAATGAAATGCAAATGACGTATTTCGCCTAAAGCAGATGCAAAAACAGAAATAGTTGTGCAAATAACTACATGTCATAACCATGTAAGTGCAATTTTTTTGAAAACACGTTTTATTGGCTTAAAAATTCTCTAAAATTCTACCTGACATTGTGGTGAAAGGATATATCCAAATTCGAACGATAGTGTGATTTTATCTCGATAAACTGTGATCAATCATACGAAAATTTAAATCTTTGTATTTGATTACATCCTTTTATTGTATTAAATAGTTACAAAGACCAAAGTTAAAAGAACTGATTTTTAAAAAGATACAAAACAACTTCAAGTAATGAAAAGTCAAATAACAGAAATGAAGAATTGAAGAGCATAAATTTTAAAAGTGGTGTAAGAGAGAAAAAGTTAAGTAAATCACATTTTGTGTAAAGATCTTTAATTTTTTATATTTACATATTTTATGAGTGATTGCCGTGAAGTTGACAATTTTAGATAATATGATTTTCGAAAACAGCAAAATTTTCAAACTGCCTCAAATATTTTTTAAAAATGAAGGATTACCCGAGAGGGTATGAAAATATAAAAATAAAATATCAAGGAACGTATTTGTGATGTATATGAATTTTACGCAAAAAACCTGTGGGACAGACTTTAAAGAGATTTTGAACATCCTTAACGGAAGAATATTTAACTCTACTTTTAATTTTTATCTTTTCCAAGTTAATATAAGTAACATCTGTAAATTTCACATATTTAAAAAATGGTTTAAATATGATTTGACAATTTTTCATTTTAAATTTGTAGCTTCAAATAGGTGCGTAGCAAGACATTTTGCATACTTTTTTATTTATTATTTCTAAACGAAGTCGTCCAAAATTTGGAAACTTTATTGAATTGTGCTTTGATATCATTTTAATACCTTACTCAGGTAATATTAGAATCAAGTTAATATCCAAAGAAAAGGTGGAAAATTACTCAGAATTAAAGTGGCAATTACAAAATACATATTCCAAAAAATATAGATCTTATAATATA
Organism: Andricus quercusramuli; assembly: GCA_932178445.1. NCBI lineage: Eukaryota > Metazoa > Arthropoda > Insecta > Hymenoptera > Cynipidae > Andricus > Andricus quercusramuli. The sequence continues at coordinate 8,667 of CAKNXH010044721.1, forward strand.
AATCTTTTTATGAAAACTTTAGTCACGGCACTGGTCGTTTCTCACAAGCGCTGAATCAATTCCTCTAGTTAGTATATAAGGAAGTTCCAAATTTCTCCTCTCAATGTGAAGCGTGCGTTAGCGTAGTTACGTCGAAAGCGTCTTATATATGTGTAGTATTATATTAGGGTTATTTATATGTATGTTATATGTGTTTGATAAGGTTTACGTGTCGTCAGTGTATTTGTAATGAAATTGTATTCTGATTGGCTGTAACTGACTCATGTGTATGTGAGTGTATGCTGTTGACTGTGTATAAGTTTGTTTTTTTGATTCACAGAAGGTTACGGTTTACCAAACTGCCAGTTAAAGTTTCTCGAGCGTCAGTGACTCCTTCATGCCTTTTCTGTAAACCCACTTATATTTTGTACCAAGCCCTCGACCGCGTTTTACCCAATTGTTCAGTAATCTTTATCTGAAGTTTGATATATTTTACAATTATGTGCATTAAAATGTCAACTACCAAGTACAGTATTAATTAAAGTACAGTTCAGAAGATATTCGTGTCAGTTTGTCGCACTTTCATGTTTGTTAATGAAGTATTACCGAATTTCGTCTTACCAAACTAGATATGAAACTTTATCAAAGTGTCCATATGTCCCAACTTTACCCAACTGAGTTTGGTAAAGTTTCTCGAAATATTTTTCTCCGTGTACGGTCATGTATAATTAGACAGTAGGCTGCAGTTTCAGCCGGGAAATTGTGTGCAGATTCAAATTCCATACGAACGTCCACAGAGGCCTGTTTGAGAAACTCATTTTGTTTTGAGCAATCAATGACACTGAGAGGAGCGTATTCTTTGAAATCACTTTTCTTCATCATTGGTTCAGGCTCTTTACGGTAGTGGGCTGCCTGAAAGTTTGCATACATCTCATACAGTAGCGCAAACTGATTATGGCTGTGAATTAAGGAATACCTTGACATTGGTTATATTGCAGTGATCGAAGCGATTAGCATATCTGGGTAGCCTATCCTTTCTACCTGTCTGGAAACCCAGTATAATGTACCGTGGTTTTCCAACTGAGTTGATGTTTTCACAGTCCAGATATGTCTTGAGGTGGTGGGAAGCAGGGGGTATTCATACAATTCCCATGAGTGGAAACTCATAGTTGTGAGAACATCTTTTTCAATGAAGTTCAGCAACTGTATCTTTTGCTGATCTGAAGCCATTACATATGGTATCATCCACTCCACTTTATGAACTGTGATCTTAGATTGCTCTTCGTTTCCTGGCTGTTGTCGTGCCTGAACAATGGCATTGAAGTCATTGCGCGATCTTGTCAGGACAAGTTCATGCTTTGCGTTTACCACGATCTTTCGATAGTCTTCAGCAAATCCCAGGATCATACTGAGTGGGATGGTGACATCAAAGTACCCCTCATCATTGGTAAGACGTTTTGTTCCTTCCGGGATGTCGAGCCATCCTGCATTCTCCATAAAATTAATTTGTCCAGGGGTAAGTGAGACGTAGTTTTTTATGGTGCTAGTGAGACCGACATTCTTGCAACGATCAATCTCAATACCATTCAGTTCATAGCGAACTTCATCAAACAGATAGCAGATGGCATTGCTCACTCTTGTTGTAGCAGTAGCAGCTGTAACTCCATCAGGCCTTGTTAGTCTGCCATACACATGCAGTGAACTCTTGCTGGGTAGTATACAAAAATCTTGATGCTGGACAGCAATTCTAATTTCATCGCTGTTGTTGAATGATGATGAGGCATAAGGCTGATGTGCATGAATCTTATAGTGAGCTATAGACTCATCGAAGCTCACTGGTGCTTGAATGTTTAGTATTTCTTCCATTTTTGTTCCAACAATAGGAGATGATGAATATCTTGAATGGACGCTTCAGTTTCTTCTTCCACGAGGTTTCATCTTCAGACCAAGCTGTGTCAGAAAAAAGGACGTTCTGAGGTGTTAGCGTCTTGCGTGCTGCTTGAGAACTGGCTTGCATTTGACATGTTGACGCTCTTATATAGTCTCCTTTGCGATTGTAAACGATACCCATTATGATGATTTGATGTGTAGTCGTATTGTTATAACCTCTCCTCGGAAATTTACCAAATCTCCGTCCTGATCAACAATGCGGAGCTGAATTTGATGTATTGTCTTTACGGCGATCGGAAGGTAAATGACGTGTGATGGTACTTCAACGATCTTATATCCTGGTGGTACAACAGGAAAAAATTCATGAATCGTGTACACTTTGCGATTGTTGATGTAAGCTCCCGTAGTGATATTGCACTCAACTCGTAGAGCGTTAACCTTAAGAATAGCTACAGGTAGATCAGAAGTATGAGTCTTATTGGCTTCGAGAACACGTGGTCTGAATCCCAACAATCGTCCAACAGAATCGTCTGGTTGAAAGTTTACTTCACGATCACACTTTATCTCGCTGCGTAATGTGTTATTATTTGGCTTAATGTTAATTATAATGCCATCAATTGCTAGAGCCTTCTGGACGTAACTCTCAATATCTTCAATCTCATAGCTGCCAGTAGGTATGGTCACTACTCGATTACCGACATAGATTTTATTCTGTCCAGTGTCAACGTTAGGAACCGCATTGAATGTGAGTAGTTCAACGAGTCCAAGTATAAAGTTCTTATGAGAAGAGAGTTCTATTGGTGGATAATACTCTGCGTCTAGCACAGAAGAGTTTCCTGTTATCGTGAGAGTAAATGATTCATCCATGATGATGTTCTTCTCCGTACTGACTCCATTCAGTTCATCACACACTCTTATATAGACAGTATTTATCTTCTATATGTAGCTGGCCACATAGAAATTTTAAGCACAAGTGTCCACATTCAACACTGTCATAGTCCTGATATCTGTCATGATTGTACTTTATTAAGCTACCAACACCGAGGTAATCTACAAGATCCGATGGCGGACGAAGATTACCAAAACTATCAAATTATAGGACATTATCACCGATCTTTCTATAGGTTACCCAGTGGGTACCAGGGCCGTCACTATCATCAAGATTGACAATAGCTGATTCAATTTTCTTAGGTCCCTTTACTGGTAGTTGATTACGCATAAATACTCCACGAAAATGTGGAATCCTTAGAGCTTTAGCATACTTGAACAGATCGGTATCAGTGAGTGCATGGTGAGGTAGCTTCACTACAAGTTTTTTTATGCCGGTCTTAGACGAAGTCCCTGTCCTTTTCTATAAGGTTTCATATGAAGACCTAATCCTTTTCTGTAGGGATTGAGGTGTAAACCTCTTCCTAAAGCAATAGCCTCCATTGAATTGTTATGACGTTGAGCTTCTGCCAGTTGTTGTTTGGCTGCGCTAGCATCGTTTACCGCCTTAGCTACACCTGCTGCTCCACCAGTGAGAGCTCCAAGTGCACTGAGTCCAGCGAAAATCGGAATCAGTGGCAAAACACCACCAACCTTTGAAGGTATTGGCAGGATACGTGGATTTTGGACTTGATGTTTATCACCTGCGCTTTTGACAGCTTCCCGTGCACCTCTGATTGCAGACTTGATGGCCACTTTTGCATCACTACTTCGTTTCATTGCCTTCTTAGCTGCATTCACAACCTTTCTAAATGCGATTAGCTTATTTTTTGTAGCCGATTTCTTCTTCGAATTGGGTTTCCTCTTCTTTAAACTGGGTTTCTTCTTTGAATTGACCTTCTTCTTTGAAATAGGTTTCTTCTTCAACCCCATACCGAGTTTCGCTTTAGCATTCATCACGTTAGTTATTGCTAGTGCTGCCGCTTTCTCATCAATTCCAGCGTCTTTGGCAAAGACACGCTGCCAAGCTTTACTGGCTAGTACACGATCTGCAGCGTTTCTCGTTTCAACGTTTTCACGATTTTGCGAGTATGCAATGTCGTGTTCTTTACACGCTGCATCTAAAGGATTGACACCAGGATCACCTCTAGCAAGTCGTTTGGCTAGCTTAGTACCTGGACCACAGTATTGGTAGCCAGGCAAGTGCAACTCAAACGGCAACTTGTTGATGACTTTGTTGATTAATCCTTTACCTCGATGATGATGATTGAGTGACACTTTGCTCGCTTCACGGTGCACAATCATTCCACACTCTACGGAGGTTAGAACGCAACTGATGTGAAAGCTATATAAGGGCTGTATTTATAGCTTTCACAACAGTCGAGATCAAGATGCGGTTCAAGACATAGCCTATTAAACTTCCGGTCGTTAATTTTGACACCCTTGTCCAATCATTAAAGAAGAAGGTGAAACGCCGCAGCAGTCTACTACCAGACAGCATTCGCGCAGTGTTTTGTGGACCTTCAAATTGTGGCAAAACAAATACATTACTTGCCTTAATCCTACACCCAAACGGATTGAAATTTGATAATTTCTACATCTACTCGAAATCCCTCAAAGAACCAAAATATAAATTCTTGGAGCGCGTGTTAAATAATGTAGATGGCGCTGAATATTTTCCTTTCGATGAGCATGAAGAAGTAATACAACCAAGTGAAGCTCAAACAAATTCTATAATTGTATTTGATGACGTGGCCTGTGAGAAACAGAATAACATTAGAGCCTTTTTCTGTATGGGTAGACACGCTAATGTTGACAGTTTTTACTTATGTCAAACCTATGCTTGAATTCCTGAACATCTAGTTCGAGAAAATGTCAATCTGTTGATACTTTTCAAGCAGGATTAAAGAAATTTAAGACATGTGTATGACGATCACGTGAACACTGATATGAGTTATTCTCAATTTCGAGACTCATGTTCAGCATGTTGAAATACTGACAAGTATCGATTTGTTGTCATTGACAAGGACAGCGATCTCAGTGAGGGTAGATACAGAAAAGGATTTGACTGTTTTATCTCTCTATAGATACAAGTTGTGTGGTGAAAATCTTATCATTATGTATTGAGACATTCACACGTCAACATGTCAAAGTTTCACAAAGAGAAGGAGGTTCTCCGTCAAATCGCAAAAGCTAGTGAGGCGATTCGGCGTAAACATCGAATGCTCAAAATGGGTAAAGAAGAAACTGAAAAAATAATGAGTGGAACGTTTAAGCCAATCATCATGCCACTGCAGAAACTGGTTGATATATCTAATCCTTCAATCAAGAAAGAAGTTAAAAAAAATAAGCATGAAACGAAGAAATATGAAGAGGAGGAGGAGGATAATGATAACGCTTCCTTCATGACAGCTGATGGAGAAGAAGAGCTAGATACAACTATGCTAGAAGAAGATGCTACAACTGAGCCCGCTAATAGTTATGAGCAATTGACAAACAAGTTTCTTAGAATGCTGAAACAAAATAGAAAGCAGTATTTGGATATGGTTTATGGGGCGCGTAAGCTCAGTGATGGCAGCCTTATGCTTGGTGATAAACCTATTAGTTTTAAGGGACAATATATTCACGTTAATGATAAGCAGTATCTGAAGTCCGTTGGTCTGCTTGAACTGCTATTAAGAAAAACTCCGGAAGAGTCATCTATAAGCAATAATGATCGAAACAATTATAAGGAAATATTAATTGTTACAAATGCACATAAGAAGCGGTACAGCTCAACTGAACCTATTCGTACCAGCCGAGATATCAAGTACAAGAACTTTATTGCAAAAATGTTCAACGTATCACGCAGACGATCCTCAACTAGTGGAGGTTCCCTACCACAGTTTACGGCACCAACAAAAAATGTAAAGACTGAAATTATATCAATTATTGAGGAACTGCGGGAAGCTGAAATCATATATTAGGAGTGTACTCATAACGCTATCGTCAGTATCACGATGAGTGTCGACGTGTTTGGACGTCACCTGGATCGAACCAATTCAGCAAGCCGTGGGCCGCCTGGTGTTGGATTCAAGATTACCTCCGACGGCCATTACGACGTAGACGGCAAACGACTTTGTAACGTTAGTGAGGCCAAAGAACAATACGACGCAGTCAATTTGGGACTTGTACAGCATATTGTACAAAACGAGATACGTACAGTGTATTAAGTCACATCATCTATGCGATCAGAGATTGACAATAATAATTTAATTATACGTTTACTCCAAGAATCAATCAACGAGAAACTGAAAAACCTGCAGATTGACACCCAACAAGATTTGTCAGTCCGTAACACTGAACTCATTGCTCAGTTGTACGCTCGATTAAACGAACTCGAGAATGGACAACGAGAAATTGGAAGTAGTCACAGAACTGCATAAACCTGCTAGAAAGAATTATCCACGTCGTCGCGTGCAAATGCGTGGTATAGACGAGACGTGGCAGGCAGATTTGGTTGAAATGCTACTCTATGCCAATGAAAATAATGGCTACAAGTATTTACTTACCATCATAGATATTTTCTCCAAGTACGCATGGGCTGTTCCTGTTAAAAGCAAGAGTGGACCAGATGTCACTTCAGCAATGCAATCTATACTTGTGCAGGGTCGTGTTCCAAAAAACTTACACACTGATGAAGGCAAAGAATTTTACAATTCACATTTTAAAAAACTTACGCAGCGATACGGCATTAATCTCTACTCAACGCATAGTAATCTGAAGGCATCAATCTGTGAAAGATTTAATCGCACACTTAAAAATAAGATGTGGCCACAATTCAGCTTAAGAGGCAATTATAAGTGGATAGACATTTTACCTGCTCTGATCTCCAAGTACAACAATACCAATCATCGCTCAATCGGTATGAAACCAAAAAATGTCACTGCCGAGAATGAAGAAGAGCCTATGCAACGCTTAAAAAAACTACGAAATATACCCAGGAGAAGGCCAAAGTTCAAAGTTGGTGACAGAGTTCGAGTCAGCAAGCACAAGCATGTCTTTGAGAAAGGATACACTCCTAACTGGACAACAGAGATATTCACTGTGGATCGGGTTATTTCAACGAATCCAGTGACGTACAGGATCAAAGACTATCAAGAACAACCTATCGCTGGCGGATTCTACGAACAAGAACTTCTCAGAGTTAAGCATCCAGACGTATACCTTGTAGAAAAGGTAATCAAGAAGCGTGGCAGCAAAATATTTGTAAAGTGGTTAGGTTTTGATAGCTCACACAACAGTTGAATTGATAAATCAGACATGTAATCAACGTTGAAGCAATGTTGAATCAACTCTGTGCAATGTTGAATCAACTTTTGTGCAATGCTAAATCAACTTTGTGCAATGTTGAATCAACTTTTATGTAATGTTGAATCAACTTTTGTGTAATGATGAATCAACTTTTGTGCAATGTTGAATCAACTATGTGCAATATTAAAACAATGATGAATCAATGTTCAATCAACGAAGAACCAATGTTGAGACAACGATGAATCAATGTCGAACCAACGATGAATGATGAAGCTATGAAATTGCGTGTGTTGAATTTATATTACGTCAACGCTTGTTCTAACTAGATGTAAGGTTTCGATAAATAAAAAGAAATTCGTATGCATATATATTATCTTTTTTTATTCAGTTAAATCCTGATAACTCATATTTACAATTATTTACAATATGAAAACCTTTAAAGCACTATTTACAACTAATCTTGCACGAGAAGATCTAAAAGTTCTCTATCATTTTCATTTGAAACCTCATCGTTATCCATTGCGCTAATTTTATAATGTCCCCATGCTAGTGTGTCAGTACTATTTGGAAGCAAGAATCGTTTATCACCATAAGGACTCGAAGCAATTTCTTTCTGTTTAATCGTTTCAACATTGTGTAGCCTCGATCTGATCACACATTGCGTTCTAGTTTGAATAATTGAATTTCGCAAACAATCAGTGTAGTCATTGAAGGTGATTGATTTCTTGACTATGCCAGCTTTTACCCCTTTTACTTTTTTGACAAAATCTGCACCATTCACGCGAATACTATACATTTTGCTCCGCAAGCCAACAAATTCTGTTATTATTTTACCATTGCATTCATCTTTCATCAAACCTAACACTTTTTTGTTGACTTGCGGCATTCCGAAAACGTTGTCTCGAGGGTAGTCGGATGTGTCAAACTTGACAATATCTTTCTTCATATCGGAGTAAATGTCTGCACATTTCACTTCACAAATCAAACTATCTGTATCTGTATACAAGAGTTTACAATTGATACCATATTTTTGAGACATATAGCTGTAGTGAAAGTCACAAATTAAAATTTTTGATACATCCAGCACTGTAAAACCCACATAGATTGGCTTATAGAATGAGACTTCCGTCCTTCTTAACTCTATAGCCACGAGATTTTCGCTGAAAATAGCTCGACTATGAAAGTTAGGTTTTAGCTATGAGGGCTTCTGCTCCATATCTACCCTCCCACTTTGTCACCAGTTTTACATTGACATGTTTGCGTACGTTCTCAATTGTCTTACCGTAAACTGCATTATTCATCAGTTTGTATAAGTTCTTTTGAAATTCATTTGTAGCCTTTGCTCTCATTTCAGTATGGAAATCTATATAACTTTTGAGCCATGTCGATTGGTTAAACTTAAGTACTCTACGAATTCTGATCAAAACAAGACCATTTGCTAGAGAATGCTTTAGAGCCCGATAATGGAGAACGTACTTTTTTTCTGTAGGAGGGTACATAAAAGCACCTCTTGGCTAGAACCCGGTGGTTTCAAGTGTTCTGGACAGAACGGTGAATCATTATGCTGATCATGAAGCTCGGGTGGATAGTACGAATCAACTTCTAGTATATAACCAACGGGTGAATCATCTGGTACATTAAAATCAAAATTTATCAAATCTGTGGCCCACTCGAAACCACCGTATGGAAGAGGTTGTCCCATCGCCCAACCGTACAGGTTATTTGCATCAAAGTATACAATGTAGATAATCTCCCTTCATTCATTGAAAACTGCCACATATTTGTTGTTGGCAACGGCATATCGGTTAGGGCATTGACTTACCCCACCACGTTTGCCTTGCTCCATCATCAACAACATATCAATATCAGTGAGGAGTTCCAGCCTAAAATTTGTATATTTAAGCATGGCATCCCATGTAAAGCCAGGAGTCGTGTAGTAGTGAGCTGGATCAAGTCCATACGCCTCGAGACACTGTTCCCGGAAACTATCGAAGACATCAGCCAGGAGTAGGATGTCCGTTTTCATATACAGCTG
>CAKNXH010044722.1:0-10814 GCA_932178445.1 Andricus quercusramuli
TATCGAATTTTCTGTCGGTATTTTTGTTTTGATAGACATTTAACCTTTTTGGTTGAATATTTAGTTATCAGGTTGAGAAAATTCCATAAAAAATTAAAATATTTTGTTTGAAATACACGTAATTTTTTAACAATTTTTTTTTGGTAGAAACCTAATTTTGTTGGTTGAAATTTCATTTATTTTGTTGAAAATTAGTTTTTTTTATTGAAAATTAATTTTTTCACCTAAAAATTTCACTGAATTTTTTGTCGAAACTTTTATTTGATAAATATCTAATCTTTTTGATAGAAAATTTATTTGATTGAAAATTCAAATATTTTGTTAAAAGTTTATTTTATTTGCCTACAAACTTATTTCTCTAACTGAAAATTTAACCCTTTTATTTTTGGTTTAAAATTGATCTTTTTATTCAAAAATTCATCTATTTTGTTGAAAAATTGTTTTTTTTTTTTGTAAAAAATGAACCTTTTTGTTTTGAAATTTCTTTAAAAATTTGAATATTGGGTTGAAATTCATGTATTTTTTCGAAAATTATTTTTTTTTATAGAAAATTAGTTTTTTTTATTGGAAATTGATTTTTCAAATTAAAATTTAACCATTTCATTTTCCATCAACATTGTTTCATAGAGACTTCATCTTTTTGGTTAAAAATTAAACTATTCCGTTAAAAATTTATTTTAATTTTTGGTAGCAATATAACCTTTTTGGTTGAAAATTTAATTATCAGGTTGAGAAAATTCCATTAAAAATCAAAACATTTGTTTAAAAATTCACATATTTTCTCAAAAATTATTCTTTTTTGGCAGAAAAATATATTTTCCGCTCAAAATTTCATTTCTTTGTTTGAAAATTAGTTTTTTTTTTCATTAACATTTTTTTTTGACTGAAAATTCAACTATTCAGTTTTTTTGTCGAATTTTCTTTTGATGGACGAAATTCCTTTCAGTGCAAAATTCATCTGTTTGATTGAAAATTCAACTATTCCGTTGGAAATTTATTTTATTTAGTTAGAAACTTATTTCCCTAACTTAAAATGAAACTGTTGTATTTTTTGTTAAAAATTTATCTTTTTTGGTTGAAAATTGATTTATTTCTCTGAAATTTTGTCTTTTTTGGTAGCAATTTACCCTTCTTGATTAAAAAGTGAACTAGTTGGTTAAAAATTTATTTCTTGATTGAAAATGCATGATTTTAGTTCAAAGTCCATTTCTTTTGGTAAAATATTTAACAAATTTTGTTAATAATTATTTTTTTTTGACAATGAATTTTTCATTAAAAATGTAGCTTTTTTATTTTTGCTAGAAAATTGATCTTTTTCAGTTCATTATTCACTTATTTTGTTGAAAACTCGTATTTCTTAGTCGAAACCTGGAAACTCAATATTTTTGATCAGATGTTTTTTCACTATCATTGAAAAATCTCTCTTGGATGAAAATTCATTAAAAAATTTAACCATTTTGTTGCAGATTCTCTTTTTCTGGGTTGAAGATTAATTATTAGTTATTGGGGTCACTTACCGACGGAAGGTAACTCAGCATGGAACAGAACCTTGCTCGGTCGGTAAGTGACCCCAGAGCGGCATAGCTTTACTACTTGCCTGGTCACTATATTCTATTTCCAATTATGCAAAAATGCGTGAAAATTGAAATGAAAATATGTGAAAAGTGAAAATTGAAATGGAATTGGAAAGAAATTTCTTTATTTTTTTGTTTGAAAATTTTATTATTTACTTTCCAGACGTAAAGGACACTTGGAGCTCACCTTAATTAGTTTTATTCGATTAGTTAGTTTTCATTATTCTGTTTTATCTAATTAGTTTTTATTTTTTGTAATCGTCGCCCCCCCCCCCCCCAATTTGTTCCTTCTCAGGATTCTCTATGATATTGTCAAGAAGAAACCTGGGAATTCCAAATTGCATGAGTAGTAGAGCTCCGCCGCTATGCGGGTCACTTACCGGCGGAAGGTAACTTAGCATGGAACAGAACCTTGCTCAGTCGGTAAGTGACCCATAGCGGCATAGCTCTACTACTTTCCTGGTCACTGGATTCTATTTCCAATGAAATAGAATTGTATGAAAAGTGAAAATTGAAATGGAAACATGTTAAAGGTGAAAATTAAAATGGAAATTAATGAAAATTGCAAAATTTCTCAACATCGTTGTAACCTGGATAGTACTTTGCTCTAACATGACATAATATTGATCATAAAAATATACGTCATATAAGAGGTATTAACGCCGATCCTAATGTTTTACATAGCACATGTTACGGATCTCGTAAAATTTCTCCTCTCTCAGGGCTTTGCCGCAGTTTGGAGTTTGATATCCACTTAAATATTAAAGTCTCTTTGCCGGCGGCTCGATAACTCACCTACATGGTGCAAATAGCATCATCGCGTAACTCTTGTTCGTCTTTGATGGTGCCTCTTTGCTCTCTCTTCCGGGAGGAAGCAAAAATAACAGCGATTCAGCCTTAAAGTTCGTTCATGCACTCAGAAAAAAATTATTAAACAACAAAAAAATTTCTTGGATACACATTAAAATGTTGTTCAATCAAGCTAATTTTGGATGATTCAACCAAATATTTTATTGACCAAACCAAAGTTTTTTGGTGAGTCAACGGCGATGCCACGCTGAAAACACCAGTTCTCGTAAGATCACTGAAGTCAAGCAGTGTTGGGCGCGGTTAGTACTTGGATGGGTGACCGTTCGGGAATACTGCGTGCTGTTGGCCCGTCGTAGGTGTGGTGAGCCCACACTAGGAGTACTAGTAGTAAATAATCCACCTAGAAACAGTACCCGAATCGGGTAGCGTCACGCCTACCCCGAAAGGGGTAGGCTTAATGGTATAAAAAAAAACGATATAGTCCATCTACCAAAATATTTGGTTAAAACAAACAAAAAATTTATTTGGGGTAACCCACTTGTAATCCAGATTAATCCAGCTCTAATCTAGAGTAATCCACTCAAAAAAAAAAAATTTCAATAACTAATTAATCTATCCTCTACGAAATTCAACATTCTGGTTAAAAATTCATTTTTTGTCGGAAATTTCAGTGTTTTATTGAAAATCCTTCTTTTTGGGTCAAAAATTAAACTACTTTGATAGCAAATGGATTTTTTGTATAAAAATTCAAATATATTGTTAAAAATTCGTTTTGTTATTCGGCTAAAAGTAAATTTTTTTACTTCAAATTTAAATATTCCATTTTCATTTGAAAATTGAACTACCGTACTAAAAATTCATCCTTTTGGTTGAGGATTCTTGCTTTTAGTTGGAAATTGCTTGGTTGAAAATTTGACTACTTTGTTGAAGATACGTCTTTTTTTTTTGTTAAAATAATTTTTTTGACTGAAAATTTAAGTATTTCATTGAAAGTGAACATTTATTTTTCTTAGTTGAAAATTATTTTATTTTGTTGACTTTTTTAGATATTTAAGATTCTTGCTTCTGAAAAAAATTCTCGAATGAAAACTGAACTATTTTGTTGAAAATTCGTTTCTTTGGTTGAAAATGATTTTCCTCGACAGAAAATTTAACCATTTTATTTAAGGTGAAAATTTATTTTTCTCATTTAAAAAAAAGGTTTTTTTTTATTTCTTTTTTTTTAGAAATTTAAGATCCTCGCTTGAAAATTTAAGTATTTTGTTAAAAATTTTTTTTCTGTTTCAAAATTAATTTTTCCAACTGAAAATTCTTGCTTGAAAATGAATTTTTTGTGTGGAAAATTGAACTATTTTGGATCGAACTTTAACTAATTTGTTCAAAATTCGTCTTTTTTTTTGTTAAAATAATTTTTTTTACTGAAAATTTAACTATTTTATTGAAAGTAAACCTTTATTTTTCTTAGTTGAAAATTATTGTATTTTGTTGACTTTTTCAGATATTTAAGATTCTTGCTTGTGAAACAAATTTTTTGGATGAAAACTGAACTTTTTTGTTGAAAATTGAACTATTTTGTTGAAAATTCGTTTCTTTGGTTAAAAATGATTTTCTTTAACTGAAGATTTAACTATTTCATTTGAGGTGAAAATTTATTCTTCTTATTTAAAAATAATGTTTTTTTTATTTCTTTTTTTTTTAGAAATCTAAGATGCTCGCTTGAAAATTTAACTATTTTTGTGGAAATTTCACTATTTTGTTGGACATTTTTTTCTGTTTGAAAATTAATTTTTCCAACTGAAAATTCTTGCTTGAAAATGAATTTTTTTGTATGGAAAATTGAACTGTTTTGGATCGAAATTCAACTATTTTGTTGAAAATTCATTCTTTTGGTTAATAACGAATTTTCTCAACTAAAAGCTGAACTATTTCATTTGAAGTGGAAATGAATCTTTTTCTGTTAAATTTTTTTTTCAAAAATGTAAGATGCTTGCTGAAAAATTTAATTATTTTGTTGAAAATTCTTTTTTTGTTTTGTTTAAAAATTAATTCTTCTAAATAAAAATTTAACTTATTCATTTTTTGTGATAATTTATTTTTCTTAGTTGAAAATTAATATATTTTGTTGGAATTTCTTTTTTCTAGAAATTCAAGATTTTTTATTAAAAATTTCACGTTTTGGCTGAAAACTGAAAACTTTTGTTGGGAATTCATGTATTTTTTATAAAATTTGTTCATTTTTTGTTAAAAATTAATATTCTTGCTTGACATTTTTTTTATTAGAAAAATTGAACTTTTTTGGTGCAAAATTGAACTATTTTTTTGAAAATTCGTTTCTTTGTTCAAAAACAAATTTTCTCAACTGAAAAAAGTATTTTATTCAAGGTGCAAAATTATTTTCTTTTCAGTTGAAAATTAATGTCTCTTGTTGAAATTTCTTTTTTTAGAAATTTAAGATTTTCGTTTGAAAATTTAACTGTTTTTGTGCGAACCTATGAATTATTTTGTTGAAAATTCTTTTTTTTTAAATTACTTTTTTTAACTAAAAATTTAACTCATTCATTTGAGGTGTTAATTTATTTTTCTTAGCTGAAAATTAATATATTTTGATAGAATTTATTTTTTTTCAGGAATTGAAGATTCTTGCTTGAAAAATTATCCGTTTGACTAGAAAATGAACACTGTTATTGGAAATTCATGTATTTAAAAAAAAAATCGTCTTTTTTGGTAAAAAAATTAATGTTCTTGCTTGAAAATGAATTTTTTTGTTTGAAAAATTAAACTATTTTGTTTAAAAATCTTTTTTTTTTCGTTTGAAAATTAATTTTTTTGACGGAAAAATCAACTCATTCATTTCAGGTCATAATTTATTTTTCTTAGTTGTAAATTAATGTATTTTGTTAAAATTTCTTTTTTTTCCGAAATTTGAGATTCTCGATTGAAAATTTTATGTTTTGGCTAAAAACTGAACAGTTTTGTTGAAAATTAATGTATTTTGTTGAAAGTATTTTTTTTTTTTTTGTAAAAATATTCATCTTTCTGCTTGAAAATTCATCTTCTTCGTTGAAACTTTAAAATTCTTTTGTTCTTTGCTTTAAAATTATTTTTAAATGAAAATTTAAGTATTCCAGTTTCGGTTTTCAATTTACCTTTTTCAGTAGAAAATTCAACAGTTTGGTTAAAGATTCAAGAGAAAAAAATTGGGATGAAAATTAATGTTCTCAATAGAGAATTTAGCCATTCCATTTTTTGTTAAAAATTGATCGTTTCTAGTTAAAAATTCAATGAATACATTTTCCATCAAAAATTCATCTTACTTGTTTCAAAAATTAAACTGCTTGGTTAAAAGTTGAACTGCTTTGTTAAAAATTAATTTTTTGTCCGACCTCCCTTGAAAACGCTGATGCCGAAAATTCGATAACGAACATGGTTCGTTTCTCGAAGTCGAGTAGCACTATGTCAGACCTCGAGTGCGCAACAGAAACAATTGTCGAGAATCTGAAGTTCCATATATGCGGCACTTTTAATTTTCTCATAAAACGTTGCAAAAAATTGAAAACTACAATTATCAGAATGTGGATAATTTTAATGACGAGAAGGATAAAAATGATCTATCTTCGTAAAATTGTAGTCGTCAATTGTTTTCAACGTTTTTATCCAACTTCAGGTAAATAGTATCTCAGGGATTATCTGTGACACCATCGGATAATTTTTTTTCAATTGTTAGCATCCTTCTTATCCAACTTCGGATTAATAAAAATAAATAATAAAAAGTATAAATTGCAATAAAAACTGCAGATAAATAATATTTCAGGGATTTACTGATACATCTTGTAGATTTCGGAATCTTTGACTTTGTGATCTAATAAGTTCCCTATCTTGTTTGCCTTTATTAATCGCTTGGATAAATCGGCTTTGTCCGGAACCGTAATCAAATACAATTCTCCTACAATGGATTCAGGTAAATCCACTGGCCGTCTCTGCCAACTGGGGCAATAATTGCCGATGCGGTTGGGAGAGAAATGCTCTGGTCATTTAGCAATAGGAAATTGCTTTCCCAACCGAATTTCCAAAATTGATAACGTACATTTCAAATTTTTTTACGAATCTTCTGTTCTACTTGGGCATTTCAAAATCATCTCGAATAAAAATTTTCAACTGGAAAATAATAAGCCGATAGGCACCAATTACTATTGTTTTGTATTGACTTTTTATTTGGTTGAAAACTATATAATAAATGATATAAAATGTCAATTAATATCAGAAAATTTTTATTTTATGAGCTCAGAAATATATTTTTAGCAATCAAATTTAAAAAATAAATAATTTTTCATGGTAATCACACTGTGACAACTACTTTTTATCCACCAACAAACTCTGAAGTTCAGAGAAAAATTAATTTTAAACAAAAATTTCAATTTAATAAATTTTTGAAAATTTGTCAAATTCTTATAAATTTGATGGATTATTATAAATATCAATCTTCCGGTGGGGATTCAAAATTCAAAATTTATTTTATTTGCTTCAAAAATTATTTCTACGACTGAAAATTTAAATATTCTTTTTTTTTTTTTGAAAATTTATATTTTTCAGTTGAAAAATTATCTATTTTGTAGAGAATTTATCTTTTTTTGGTAGCAATATAAACTTTTTGTTTTTTAACTAACAATTTATCTATTCAATTTCTCGTCGAAATTTTTTTTTAATGGACATTTGATTTTTTTAGGCTGAAAATTGATCTGTTTGGTTGTGAATTCAACAATTTTGTTAAAATTTTCTCTTTTTATGGTAGCACTATAACCCTTTTGGTTGAAAGTTGAATATTTTGGCCAAAAATTTATTTTTTTGACTTATAGAAAAATGAAAAATTTTTTATTTTGACAAATTCTAATAAACGCAATAAATTTAACAAGCCGCAAATTTCAGTCTTCAATTTTTTATCATCTTCTGTGGTCAAAAATTAATCTCCTCGTTTAAAACTTTCATTTTTTGAGTTGAAATTTTTTTTTGGGTAAATTATACTTTTTTCCTATAAATATTCTTTCAAAACAATCAAGTTTTTAAATGCTAGTCTTCCCAGTAGGGATATAGAAATTAATTTTTTTTTCTTAATTTAATTTATTTCAATAATTAGAAATGCTGACAATAATTTTATTCTGGAAATTAACTAAAAAATATATTTGCTGATATTTCCAGAATTTTCAAAAAATTTCAATTAATTTAAGGTAATTTTTTTACTTTTGCAGGACCTCAAAAAATTGTAGGAAAAATTCGAGTTCCACGAGAATAAAATTGTTAGTAGATTTCTAAAAATTTTAAAATGGCTTTTCTTGAACAAATTTTTGAAACATTTAAATTACAATGTAGATTTTCAAAAATTTCGAACACAAAATAAGCTTTCTAAGCATTTCGAAAGGCTTTAAATGAATAACAAATTTGTATCGAAATTACTAGAAAAACTAACAATAATTTTTGTTTGAGAAATTGATTCAAGAAAGATATTTGATGTTTCGAAAATTTTCAAAAAAATTTCAATGATTTTAAGGTACTTTTTTTACTTTGCTTGAAGTTGCGTAAAGTGATATAATTTTTAAAATTTATAAATTTTTCGGTTCATCTTGAATTCATAGCATTGGGAATATAAATTCCTGTAGATTCTTGTAGTTGCACTTTTTTTCAAATTTTGTGGGAAAATTAAAACTACAATAAAATAGAGCAATGTACAAACAAATACCGTAAAAGAACCAAAATTTGTCTCAATAATAGAAAAAAGTTGAAATTTTCTGTAATTTTGGTTGTAATTTGTTGTTTTCATTTGTAGATTTCTGTAAAAATAGTTTTAGTTTTCAGTAATCTTTTGTACATATTTTTTCACGAGGGATCATGCCTGTATGAAGCATCATATTTGCATGAAGCATCATCATGTTTGTATGAAGCATAGTGCAAGCATGAAGAAGTATGTATCAATGAAGCATAATCTTTTTTGCATGAAGCATCATGTTTGCATGAAGAAGTATGTTTTAATGAAGAATCATCATGTTTGCATGAAGGAGTATGTTTTAATGAAGTATCGTTATACTTGCACGAAGCATCATCATGTTTGTATGAAAGACCATGCAACCATGAAGCAGTATGTTTTATTGTGGCATCATCATTTTTCCATGAAGCATCATGCAAGCATGAAGGAGTATGTTTCAATAAAGCATCATCATGTTTGCATGAAGAAGTATGTTCTGATGAAGAATCATCATGTGTGCATGAAGATGTATGCTTTAATGAAGAATCATCATGTTTACATGAAGAAGTATGCTTTAATGAAGAATCGTCATGAAAGCATGAAGGAGTATATTTCAATTAAGCATCATCATGTTTGCATGAAGGAGTATGTTTGAATAAAGCATCGTCATGTTTGCATGGAGCATCATCATGTTCATATGAAGCATCATGCAACCATGAAACCGTGTGTTTTATTTTAGCATCATCATGTTTGCATGAAGCATCATGTTTGCATGAACAGGTATGTTCTAATGAAGAATCATCATGTTTGCATGAAGATGTATGCTTTAATGAAGAATCATCATGTTCATATGAAACACTATGCAACCATGAAGCAGTATGTTTTATTGTACTTTCATCATTTTTCCATGAAGCATCATGCAAGCACGAAGGAGTATGTTTCAATGAAGCATCGTCATGTTTGCATGAAGAAGTATGTTTTAATTAATCATCCTCATGTTTGCATGGAGCATCATCATGTTTGTATGAAGCACCATGCAACCATGAAGCAGTGTGTTTTATTTTAGCATCATCATGTTTGCATGAAGCATCATGTTTGCATGAAGAAGTATGTTTTAATCAAGAATCATCATTTTTACATGAAGGGGTATGCTTTAATGAAGTATCATTATATTTACACGAAGCATCATCATGTTTGTATGAATCATACTGCAAGCATGAAGAAATATGTTTTAATGAAGCATAATCATTTTTGCATCAAGCATCATTGTGTTTGCATGAAACAGCATCATGTTTGCATGAAGGATTATTTTTTAATGAAGCATCATCATGTTTGCACGAAGGAGTAAGTTTTATTAAAGCATCATCATGTTTGAATGAAACACCATGCAACCATTAAGCAGTATGTTTTATTGTGGCATCATTATTTTTCCATGAATCATCATGCAAGCACGAAGGAGTATGTTTCAATGAAGCATCATCATGTTTGGAGGAAGCATCATGAAAGCACGAAGAAGTATGTTTTAATAAAGCATCGTCATGTTTGCATGAAGAAGTATGTTTTAACGAAGCATCGTCATGTTTGCATGGAGCATCATCATGTTTGTATGAAGCATCATGCAACCATGAAGCAGTGTGTTTTATTTTAGCACCATCATGTTTGCATGAAGCATCATGTTTGTATGAAGGAGTGTGTTTTAATAAAGAATCATCATGCTTGCATGTAGGAGTATGTTTTAGTGGAGTATCATTATATTTGCAAGAAGCATCATCATGTTTGTATGAAACTCCATGCAACCATGAAGCAGTATGTTTTATTTTGGCATCATCATTTTTCCATGCAGCATCATGCAAGCATGAAGGAGTATGTTTCAATAAAGCATCATCATGTTTGCATGAAGGAGTATGTTTTAATGAAGCATCCTCATGTTTGCATGGAGCATCATCATGTTTGTATGAAGCATCATGCAACCATGAAGCAGTGTGTTTTATTTTAGCATCATCATGTTTCCATGAAGCATCATGTTTGCATGAAGCATCATGTTTGCATGAAGCATCATGTTTGCATGAAGCATTATGTTTGCATGAAGAAGTATGTTCTAATGAAGAATCATCATGTTTGCATGAAGAAGTATGCTTTAATGAAGAATCATCATGTTTGCATGAAGAAGTATGCTTTAATGAAGAATCATCATATTTGCATGAAGGAGTATGTTTTAATAAATCATCATCATGCTTGCATGAAGTACCATCATGATTGTATGAAGGAGTGCGTTTTTAATGAAGAATCATCATGTTTGCATGAAGGAGTATGTTTTAATGAAGTATCATTATATTTGCACGAAGCATCATCATGTTTGTATGAAACACCATGCAACCATGAAGCAGTTTGTTTTATTGTAACATCATCATTTTTCCATGAAGGATCATGCAAGCATGAAGCAATATGTTTTAATGAAGCATCATCATGGTTCCACGAAACATCATCAATCATCATGTTTCTATGAAGAATCATGCAAGCCCGAAGCAGTATGTTTTAATGAAGCATCATCATGTTTTCATGAAGCATCATCCTTACATCGATTTTTATAATTCAAACAAAAATTTGTCCAAGTTAGTCAAATTTTGTTCCGTGCTGTAATACATTTTTTATTTTATTTTTCAGGAAAGCTTGGAAATTCGAGTCCGAGAGTTGGA
>CAKNXH010044728.1:6366-19021 GCA_932178445.1 Andricus quercusramuli
AAAAAATGGTTTTTACGAATATGTCTGTCTGTCTGTAGTCTGACGACACGATAACTTTCGAAGGAATTTTTTTATTCAAATTTCCTCCTGCACCCAGGTTTGTGGTGCGAAAATACAGGTCAGGTTCGTTAGCCAGCCATTTTGGATGAAAATTCAAAAAGTGAGAGCATTTTGAAAATTTTTCAGACCATTTTTTCTCAAAGTTTGAAAATTATATGTACGGCCGCTCATAGAAATCGAAAATTCAAACAATTTATTCCAATGACATTTTCCGATAAAATGAAAATTTTCAGAGTTACAGCATTTGCAAAATCCAAAATAAGAAACGAAAATTAACATATTCAGTTCAGTAATTTTACGGCCAAACTATGCAGGATAGGACGAATGATGATTGAACAAAGTTTGTGTGTAAAAAAATCAGCCCGATAAGTGGGCACATTCTCATCAAAACTTCGCTCATTCCATTTCTTTTTTATCTCGTGTGTTTTTTGACAATATTTCATTGTTTTTATGTTTTCAGTACTATTTCTAACCATTAAAACAATAAAATAATCATCATTAATGCTCATGGTACTTGAAAATTTGTATTTTTACATTCTCACGTAGAGAAGGTATTAGATTTGTGTAAAATTTAACACCCCCCCGGTTTTTGTCAAATGTCCATTTTTCAATAATCATTTAAAAATTGATCATATATATGTTCCAAAAACAACTTAGATACTTTTTTTTGCCCCTTTTCAGATAGTTGGAGAAATCCTCCTGATTGTATGATTAATTAGAAAGATACAGATATGTACGCTGAAGTGAAGGAATTTCCTTCTTCATTTTAAAGCAAATACAAATTTAGTCATTTTTATCTGAAGAACATAGAAAATAACATATTGTAATTGCGAACTGCGACAACCAAATCGCGCGCCGTGATCGCGCTCAAACTTTTGAGTTTATACATTAAACGATGAACAGAAACGAGAGTGAAGCGCAAGGTTTACATTATTTTTAAACTAAATATTGATCGCGAAGCGCGAGTGTCTTGATGAGATTGTGTTCCTTAAGGTCTATAGAACCTTAAGTAAATTAGTTTCTCTTTCTATGTAAAACGTACATAATTACACCAGAAGCAGTTCATATCGATGAAGCTAACTAAGAGAGTGTTAGCCCGCGAAGCGCGAAATAGCGAGCACACGAAGTACGAAAACCCTGAGGAACCGAGCTTAAAGCGTCAGGCCAATGTGTCCAAGCGCGAGGCGCGAGGTGAATATATTATCGAGCGCGAAGCGCGAGATTCAACAGGTGCGCGCCCTAGGCGCGCTCAAACTTGCGAGCAAGGGTGCAATTTCTTTCGATTTATTATCTTACAACTATTAAACCCAATTTATTTTATGCAATTAGGCGAATCCACACTCGCAGAACTCAACCAAAGCTATGGAATTTAAAACCAAAAAGCAACAAATTCCGAAGGTTGTGTTGCAAAAGTTAAAAAAATACAATGCAACACATAGCGACGCATATTAATTGTAAGTCATTTATTGTTTAAACAAAATTTTGTGGTACAAGGTAATAGAAAAAGATATTTTTGTTTTTTTACAAACTCACTTTTTCTGTTGCAGGTTGAAATAGAAGAATCAACCTACAAAAATTATATGGAACTATTTTATTACTTCAATAAATTTTCTTTAATAATAGTGCGTTTATACTCATTATGATTAGTTATTTATTTAAAATGAAAGATATCGAAAATATCGGAAATATCGATAACCTCGATATTTGTTATCCGATATATCGATTTTTTCGATATTTAGTTTCCGATATATCGATATTTAAAATATCGATTTTTTTTTATATCCCATCACTAGTAAATTCCTTGAATTCCGCGAATTCCTTGTATTCCGTGATAAACTTAAATTCCCTGGTTTCCAACAATTCTGTTGATTTCTTAAATTCCACGAACATTAGTTGAATTCTATATATTCCTTGAATTATATGAATTTCTTTAATTCCATGAATTCCCTGAACCCCACGAATTCCTTGAGTTCTATGAATTCCTTGAATACGCGCGCTCAGCCCGCTACCTGCTGGAGCGTGACGTGACGCTGAAATGCGACGTAACGATTGATCGTAACGTGATGATTCTTATGGATTCATTCATCGTCCAAAGGTGCCGTAACGCACCCTGAAAATTTTTACTTCAAAACGCGTTGAAAAAAATTTTCGTTACCACTGATTTTTATTACCGGTAACGACCATTTTTTTCAGGTACCGACAGAGTATACACTTCCTTTCATGAAGTAAATAAATGATAATATTTTTATTTCAAGTACATTTGCACTTGGCACTTGATTCTGAGACAATGAAATGGCAAAGAAGACGTAAATTAATCTATCATAATAAGCGTTATAAGAAGAAAATTAATGTACTTCATTTGCATGTGCAAACAAATTTTGACGAATGAAAAATTTAATTTGAAGGAATTCAGGTTCACTAAGAAATATTGGTTCCACATATTTCAGATTCTGCAGTATCTGTACAAGAATAATATGGAGCTTGTGATTCATTTAATAAAAATTAAATCCGTATATTTATTCGTGTCCTTTTACATATGTATAATTGGCTATGTGGTTTTCCTTCTATAACGTCCGTTATTCGAGGTTTTCGAAGTATTTCATCAAATATAATGGAGCTATTACAGGGGACTGCAGGAACAATATTACGTTATGTGCGTCAATTTATATTATATTCCATGAGCCCTTTGTTTCCTCGAGGTGACGCCTGAAGCAAAGCGTACCAATTTCCATCAAAGTTAACTAGGAAATTTTTATTTTCATGAAACATTCTTGAATTTATCTGGATCTAGGTGGAATGTAATTGAACAAATTTAAATTTTTACCATTTTTTCAGATAATAGCAAATAACAATTAGTTTCACAAATTATATTTTTTGAAACTTTTCAAGTGAAAATGTTGAATTGGTTTTCTAAAAAGATCATCAGTTTTGAGAAACATACAATCCTCACGATGACACTTTATTCTACGATAATGATTTTAATTCTTCCGTTTCCTTATCTGGATTAAAAGATGCACATTTCAATAATTTCCTATTAATCTTGAAAATTTTGAAAATAAAATAAAATATAGAAAGAACAAGTTTTATAAAATTCATTCAAACAGATATATAATAAATAATTTCTCATTCAATCTTCAGTTTATATACAAGGAAAATGTAAAAATATTTATCGTTACAAGAACTCTTGTGTTTTAGCATTATGAGAAACTGGGATTCCGTCAATCGCCATAGATCTTTTTGAACGTCTTTCAGAACTTATTATTAATATATTAAAAATATTTGAATTGTGTTTCTTATGTATCCGGATTTACAGTTCTCAAAAAATAAAATTGTTCAAAATAAAATAAACATAATTTATTTGAATATCTGGATTATCTCTAAAGTCGAATGCAAGACAATTTTACCATGATAATCTGAAGCACTGAATTACAGAACATTTTATATTGAATTGCGAATTCTGTGCGGACGAGAGAATCCTGTGGAGGAAGGAAATAAAATGCTTACACCCGCACTACCTAATATGCACACTTTTGTATTTAACCTTCCTTAATTATTTTCTGTGTTGAAGAATTTTTCTTATGAAAATGCCCATATTTTGACTTCAATACTACGTCATATTGATAAACATCGCGAACACTCTTTTACTTTTTTTTGAGCTCATATATAACATAATTTTCTACCCTAGTAAATATATGAAGCATCTATGATAAAGAAGTATGATATTTTTAAAGGATTTGTCAAAATTTGGAATATTTTCGATAGTATTTTGAATTCAACATGATTCCGGTAGTGTATTAATAAACTTTGTCACTTTATTGTAATATTTTAACTCATTTTAGATACTAAATATTACTCATCACGCGACTTCAGGACGGGCCATCATTTTTATGAAGTCTCGTATACTTTCTATAAAGTGGTCATAAATTTTCGTGGAAAAATAGAGAAAAGTCATGGAACTTTCCAAGCGCAGTCAAGAAACAACAGGCTTGGAACACTACCCGATTCGGGTAGTGTTTCTAGGTAGAAAGTTTCTTGTAGTAAATACCTACAAGTGTGGGCTCACCGCGCTCACGACCGCCAACAGCAACGCAGTAGTATCATTCCTGAACGGTCACCCATCCAAGTACTAACCGCGCCCAACACTGCTTTACTTCAGTGATCTAACGGGAAATGGTGTTTCCAGAGTGGTTTTTGGCCATTGGTGAGTGGGCATTGGCTACAAGGAAAATTGCTTGCTTATTCAAAATGAATAAATGTGCAAATAAATTATGTACAACAAAAAGTAATTGTAAAACGCATAAAGATATTAAGATATTGATTGTAAAGAAAATTTTACAACTGGTTGCATGAAGGATTTGAATCTTAAAGATTTAGATGAGCTGAAAAATGTTATTCACTTGCTACCTTATTCTGCTAGATATCAAATTCATTTAACAAAGTTGTACGATTATTTCTTGAATGAACATTTACAGGCTTCACAATTTTCAGTGGTATTAAGTATTCCTACGTCTTTATCAATCTTCGCGATATTACTTACAATACACTCATTTCTATTCGAAATAAATAAGAAGGTGGCTATTATTACAGTAGATAGGTAGGGCGCGTTCTACCCCACTTTTTTCCGTACGATTAGCAACTTGCGGCTAGACTGTAGAAAGCTGTGAGATTGGTTTCGCTCCTTGTGCTGACTTGTGAATCACAGTGTTGAGATGTCCAATATCGAATAATATAATATAATAATAATAATAATAATAGTTTGGTGCTGCCTGCTCAGTTCTAAAAAGCACGGATTCCCTCATGCGACTCTTACATCAACACGAAGTCGCCAATGCTGCGGTGTTTCTATACCATGCAGCAGATAGGGCCGCAGAGGAGCTTGACCTCCCATTTGATTCCAGTGACACTACACATGGCCTAGCATCGCTAACACCTCTGGTGCTCAAAAGTCGTATACAGGAAGCAGAACATACGCTCCTACTAAGAGAACATGCTGAGAAACTCCTCCATGGTAAGTTCTACGGCATCCTACGTAGAGAAGAGCTCTCGATGGGTCTGTCCAACATTTTTCTCAAGTCTGCTGGATTGAGATCGGAGACCGAGGGATTTCTTTTTGCCTGTCAAGACGGCGTCATAGACACCTTAGTTTACCGCGAGCGCATAATGAATATACCTGTACGCGATACCAACAGCCGAGCGTGCAAGCAAGAGCCCGAAACACTTGGACATGTTCCCAGTGGATGCTCTAAATATGCACGCTGCCCGTACATAGAGAGACACAATGCAGCTCAAAAAGTGATATATTACCATCTTAGGCATTTCTATGGTGTTGATCTATTGCCCGTCTTGCCATACGCCCAGGGGGAACTCGAGTCAGTTGTGGAGAATGATCAGTGTAAGATCTACTGGAATTTCTCATTCTCCACCACTCAACGTATCAGTGCTACGAAGCCTGACATCGTCCTCCAAGATCTGAAGAACAAGATCATTTATGTGATTGAATTCCCGGCACCAGCCGAAGGTAATATCACGGCAAAGGAGGGAGAAAAACAGGCGAAATATCAAGCACTTCTTTTCGAGCTGAGTAAGCTGTACCAAGGCTACAAAGTCCATTTTATAATTCTCATAATCGGCTGCCTTGGAGGCATGAAAGCTTCATTTATTAGCCAACTCAACAAGATTCCGGCTTGCCAGCGTCAGGCTCATTTCATCGCGAACCGATTGCAAAAGGCTGTTCTCCTGGGATCACTCCATCTGGTCCGTCAACACTGTTCCTCTTAAATTCTACAAAGATTGGTAGTTCTAAAAAAGTATCCAGAGGTGAAACCTTCATCTCCAACTGTCTTGTCTGCCGCGTAAGGTCATCCGCGGCTAGAGACCTGACTCTAGGGAACAGGGTTGCCCGATGTTATCAAGCGTAAATTTCCCGCTCTTGCTTACCTTCTAGGACAGAAGGAGCAGAAGCGTATGACGTACACGTTCCAGTAGCTTTGGGATTCGTTTCTTTAAGGAATCAGGATCGCAGCTTCCGGAGCCTACAACTTCTCATAATAATAATAATAAATATAATTTATATAGCGTGTGTATGAGGAAAGTTAAGTGTGCTAGGAGATGAGTCATCATCCCTCGTGAGCCGCCGCTCGGGAGATAAGGTGATGACGTAGACGGTGGTGTTGCATTTCAACCCCCGTATATAATTGCTTGTTATGGTCAAGATAATTCTGAGAAAAAATAGTCGGTGCCTTTGAAGTCGGGGTATGTATGCGATATGATTATTTTTAGGGCGTAAATGCTTTCAAGGTTATATTTTGCAAGTTTAAACAGGTTTCAGCAGACGAGTGCATGAACATTCCTGATGCGCCATAGCATAATGTTGAGAAATTGCGCTAGCCGAATCCATGTAAAAATAGATTCAAGGTTATTGCTTATCTTAAGCATTTCAGTGTAAATACTTCCAAGGTTATATTTTGCAAGTTTCAACAGGTTTCAGCAGTGCATGAACATTTCTGATGTGCCATGGCATAATATTGCGCAATTACGCCAGCCTAAAATAAATATTTAAACAAAAATCCCCTTTGACTCTTGCCGACATCATGCGTCAGGGGGTATCAAATTTCATATAATGTCAAACAATTCCTGGTCAACAAAATTCCATTTTATGACGTCATCCTCGTTCCAGGAATCCTTATCTACTGTCACATCCTGTTTTGACGATATAAATTTGATTTATTGCTTCTAAATAACATTTTCATTTAAAAATTCCCCTTCGACTCTTGCCGACATTGTGCGTCGGACGTCTCGCATTTCATATAATGTTAAATAATTCCTGGTAAACAAAATTCCCTTCTGATGACGTCATCCTCGTTCCAGGAATCCTTATCTACAGGGGGGTTGCCATATGATGCAACATTGCTCAATTTCGAGAAACGAATTTTACGTGTTTCTAGGTGTATCGATTATACTGTAGAACTTTCTAGAACAATGTTGCATTATATGATGCAATACTGTGCAATTTTGAGAAACGACTTTTACATGTGCTTGAAGTTCTGAACGTTCACATGATTGAAACTTTTTACTGATGACTTTGTAAACCAGAGACAGCTAAAATGTTTGTTCGTTTATATTGGCAATAATTTATTATTGAAAGAGAATTATAATGCACAGTTTAAATAATTTCATAAAAATGCCTAAAATAGAGTCGGAAGGCATGGTACAATCGGTAGTAAACCATATTTACGCGGTGAAAGTGCAAGTAAGTACTTATATTAATTAAAAAAAATATATATTTTCATGTCAAGACTGCACGTGACTTCTAAGCTCAAACTGAGAAAACTTTTTTGTCGCATTATAAAGTGTAAATATGTTGTTAATTTATGTAATGATGTTCATTTGTTAACTTTAACTTTAAATAAAAAATATTCCTGCTTAATTTCGACTTTTAATTGAGAAAATAAAAAAATGTCTAGGAATCGATAATAAACATGGTTCAAGCTTGGGTCAAGCTGGACGACCAAGCCTGGCAATATAAATGGGTCCTGGCCAGATTTGGCGTTTCATTCGAGTTTGGCCAGGCTAGATTACCAGACTAGAGCCTAGTTTTGCCAAGCCTGGGCCCTGTTCGGGCAATTACCACATTTCTGAACAAGTAAATATAATATAAATAAAATAAAATATTTCAAATTTCAATCACCCACTAAGCTACTGTATTAGTAGATGAGTAAGGCTGAGTCCTGAACCAAAAAGTAAGACGGAGTCTGGTTACGCATTATAAGGTTCAGGTGAAATTCGATATGGAGGGCTATGCATGACATCCTTTTTTGTCTACGTAAATTTTATTCATTGCTTCCTTATAGATGATACTTTTAACTAAAAATTCCTGTCTTTATTTATATAGTATATATTTAACTCATGAAGAACATTCTGCATTCTATAAAACTTCTGGAACTTTAGACTAAAGTGACAGATATATTATTAGAGAACACTTTACAGTGAAAGTGGTTCATGCCCGTGCTAAGTTTCCGTGCTAAATTTTGATGATGTCATCCTGAATTCCTACAATTTTCCACATGTCTCTAGTAAAAGTTTCAAAAAAATTCTACATGTAGTTTGATAATAATAATCTGAGGATATATAATAATGCATAATTATTCAATACGTGTTCGGTTTATTGGAAGAGCTCGCTCAATTGGCGCTACTGAAAGACAGTTGAATTAAAGTATTTTTTTTTAAGAGAACGGTGGTTCGTTCGATAATGGTTCTTAATGAAAATTGTTTGATCAATGGAATAACACGCATATTTAAGAATGTCGAGGATATGGAAGGAAAATTAATAGCAGAGATGCTAATACGTATAAGTATAGTGGAAAATTCTGTTTTATGACTACAAATGCATGTATTGCTTTTCACGAAAGATAAAAAAGGAGAAGGAACTCATTTTAAAAATATTTTACTCTTATTGTAGCACACGTAAAAATAAAAATGATGAATATGCCATAGAAGAGTATGAATCCAGCCAAGACAAAGAAGCACAAAAATAAGTGCTGGAACGAGAGCTATTATATCAATTTGGATGAGTTAGGTGAATATTATAAGAATGTAAATGTTGATTACAGTACAGCAGAAACGAAGTTTTTCTTTTCAAACTAACATTTAATACATCATCTCAATGGTTTAAGCATAAACGCCTATGGTTTAAATAAAGAAGAAGCAGTTTCAAGAAAGTCTACGAAACATCTTCTTTTAATGAAGAAAGAAAGGATAAATGATAATAATATGAATGACGAAGAAGTTGTCAATGAAAATATCATCTATCATTTCACATGAATCAAAAACTGAATTCTCCAGAAAAAAACAGTGGATTATCACTGAAACTTATGCAGACAATTTACGAAATATGGAAACTGCATTTAAGAGGAGGATTGATTGCTTTGATCTTTTATAAGTAGATTAGAAAGAAAGAAAAAACATACATAAGAGCGATAAAGTTCCTATAGCTGTATTCAAGTATGGGATAATCCTAAGTACATAAAAGTGAGTAGTGAAATGAAACCCTTGTTATATTTATATATGCCCTGAGCCGGTACCTCTTGAAATTTTTCTATGTACCTTTACCTAGGTTCTGGTGGTTCGGATTCCACCTTAAGCTGTAGGTTACCCCATCATGCACTTGACTGCAACCCAGTCTGTGAATGATGGGGTGAAAAACCAGACTGTATCCAATATTTCATGGCATACGCTCTTATCAGATCACTTGATTGCGTTACAATAATGCGTCCGTAGCCGAGAGCTGTTATATCAATTTGGAGGAGTTAGGTGAATATTGTAATAATGTGAATGTTAATTACATTATAACAGAAGCGAAGTTTTTCTGTTCAAACTAACATTCATGACATTATCTCATTAGTTTAAACATAAACGTCTATGGTATAAATAAAGAAGGAGTAGTTTGAAGAAAGTCCACGAAACACCTTCTTATGATGAAGAAAAGAAAGGATGAATAATAATAATATGAGTGAAGCATCTGCAAGAGAGAAACATGGGATGTAATTAACTTATAAGCTTTATAGACTAAATTAATTTTTATATTGTAAAAAATCAACTCATAATAAAGTGAGAGATTCAGACTCTTATATCGATATAGCTCAGATTTCACATGAACTATTATCAATTAATATCTGCTAGCCCCGAAATAATTTTTGATTTTTAATAATATTGATTCAATTATTTTTGGGGTGAAGAACATATAGTTCGAAAGCTCTTGTTAGAACTTATAAAATCAGCTACATAAATATTATAATGGACTGCAAGAAACGTTGAAATCATCTTTCGTATAATTGAGTAATATGTAAATTTAATTAAATAATGCTAGAAATGTCGAATAAAGTATTGATTGCTATTAGATATAACAGCTGCAAATCTTGTTTTTCCTCAGAACCAACATTTAAAAAAAATTATAGTTAAATAAAATCCATTTAAAGGAGCAAGGATTTCTGGTTAACAGAATAATCGATATACAGTTGATTCAACTGTTTCAACTTAGTAGGCGAAACTTTGTTTCACTAAAACGGGGACCTGGGTTACCAAAGATTATCATAGAGTGCGCCGCCATCTGATACGCTCCTTTTCTTGTAGTTGTAATCACGTTTTCCGTGTTGAATCTTGAATTATCATAAATCAAGTTAAATAACCTATTAAAACTTATGTGGAAGAAGGAGAGAGAATAGAGGGTGAGGATGAGGAGCATGAAGAGGAGGAGGAGGATGAAGAGGAGGAGGAGGAGGAGGATACGATCAATATTACGGTTAAGTCATGTAGGTACTGAAAAATATTAGCTTCAATGATTATATGCTCTAAATCGTCTGTTAGGGGTTTTAAAAGCTCTCAAAACGTGGAAATTTGATGAAAACCGACCAAGTCAAATTTTAAATAAAACCAATACCTTCTCATTAGAATGAGAATGTAAAAACTATGGAAACTGTAGGTAATGCCTTTTTCCTGCGTACTAGATGTATCGCCACTCTCGGTGCTGCCCTCTGCGCCGAGCTTGATAAATCTACATCCTGATATAATATTTGACTTTTATGTAAAAATCAATAATACTAAAATCTGCTTTTATATAAAAAATGTAAATTATTTTTTTCTTAAAACCAACATTTAATTGTGGTTCTAAGCAAATTCAGTTAAACAGATAAGGATTTCAGGTTAACAGAATCATGAACATACTGTTGATTCATCTATGTCAACTTTGTAAACGTCAACTTAGTTTTCATTCTAACAAGGGGTCTTGGGTTAATAAAGATTATGATAGAGTGCACAACTATCAGTTACGCTGGTTTTCTTCCAGTTGTAACGACGTTTCTCCTGTTGAATCTTAAAATTAAACCCAATTGAATAAACTATTAAAGCATAGAAGAAGAGAATGGAATTGAGGAGGAGGGCAAAGGAGGAGGAGGTGGTGGTTATAATAATGATGTAGGGAACAAACAAGTAGGGACTGAGAATATCAGATTCAATGATTATATATGCACTCTTCTCCTGTTACATGTTTTTATAAGCATTTTTTTATTTATATATCAATTTATATAAGCAGTTTTCATTTAACCATTGAGTTGAAACTTGTTTCAACTCTTCAGTTTAAAGAATGCAACTGTTTTTAGGTAGTTGGAGGAGGAGGAGGAGGAAAAGTTGGAGTTGGAAGATGAGGAGGATGCGAAGGAAGAGGAGGTGGAGGAGGGGGGGATATGAGGAGGAGGAAAAGTTGGAGTTGAAAGAGGAGGAGGGTGAGAAGGAAGAGTAGTTGGAGGAGAAGGAACAAGTTTCAACTCGATGGTGAAAAAAAATTCAACTGTTTTTAGGTAGTTGGAGGAGGAGGAGGAGGAGGAATAGTTGGAGTTGGAAGAGGAGGAGGTTGAGAAGGAAGAGGAGTCGGAGGATGGGGATATGAGGAGGAGGAAGACGAGGAAAAGGAGGAGGAGGAGGAAGAAGAAGATGAGGAGGAGGATATAAACTCAGCTTCCATGAATGAACAGCCATTTTTACTGTGTCAGTGACAAGCTGACGTTCACATGTTCAAGTTGCTCCAGAACTTATTCAAGACTTGATAATTTAAAAAGACATTAGAAATTCTCTTGCTTAGCAAAGAATCATAAGCAGGATGGGAGAGACTTCCACTAAATTGCAAAGGTACCTGGAGGTCTAAGGACAATGCAAGACAGTAACAGGTTGATTGATAAGGATAGGAAAGCAATTCATCGTAAGCATAAGATTTTCAAACCTGACGAGAAACAAGCTAATCAGGAAGCCTGGAAGCCACAATTCTCGCCACTGAAGAATCAAACGTGCATTACTCATAAGTCTAAAGATGATGTGGAAACGCTTATGAAGATGCAAGAAGTACAAACAGAAGAAGAAGTATTTAGCCAAGATGGCAATTCTCCATCCGTGATGACCAAAAAACATGATGCTGATGAAAATGATAATGATAATGACGATGAGGATGATGATGATGCTGAAAGTGACCTTTCTTCTGAATATGAAATAGAAGAAAAAACAGAAGCCAAAATGTTAGATCCAAATAAGCTTGTAGATAGATTTCGCTTTCTTTTACAAGCTCAACTAGCTGGAGACATCAATAATGTATATGAAATTATTTCAATTGTTAATGAACTGCGAGAGACTGGTATTATTGAATAATACTTTTTAGTTTAGCAACTAGTTAAATGTAATTAAAATTAACATTCGCAATTACTAATTGAACAGTTCCTGTAGATAACATTTCTAAGTTTTCTACTATTCGATATTATATAGATTTTGCGTTTATTTAGAGAAGTTGTAGGCTCCGGAAGCTTCGATCATGATTCCTTAAAGAAACCAACCCCAAAGCTACTGGAACGTGTACGTCATCCGCTTCTGCTCCTTCTGTCCTAGAAGGTAAGCAAGAGCGGGAAATTTGCGCGTGATAACATCGGGCAACACTGTTCCCTGGAGTCTGGTCTCTAGCCGCGGATGACCTTACGCGGCAGACAAGACAGTTGGAGATGAAGGTTTCACCTCTGGATACTTTTTTAGAGCTACCAATCTTTGTAGAATTTAAGAGGAA
>CAKNXH010044729.1:0-14176 GCA_932178445.1 Andricus quercusramuli
GCGCACTCGAGGCCTGACATTGTTCTCCAAGACTTCGAGAAACGAACTATATTCGTGATCGAATTCTCGGCTCCATCCGAATACAACATCACTGCAAAGGAGAAAGAAAAAGAGGAGAGATATCAAGACCTTAAAAGAGAGCTGCTTCGACTGTACCCAAAATATTCGGTACGAGTGATTGTTCTTGTGATAGGTGCTCTCGGAGGTGTGAAATTATCGCTGGTTCGTAACCTTAAAGCCATACCCGCGTGCCAAAAATATGCCAAGACTCTTGCGAGATGGATGCAGAAAGCTGTCATCCTTGGGTCGCTTCGTGTCCTCAAGACACACGAGGGTTTCGCCGGCCTGTCGTTGTGATTTCGTCGTGCCCTGTGACCACCCATCTCACGGATGTGAGACGTGGCCATAGGTGTATTTTACCGCGGTTCTACTGGGGGCCATTGACATTTTTCCCAGATGGCAGTTGCTCTTAGTGGTACCCTGCGGTGGTTGTTTAAATTTTTTTTTTTTATATATATATATATATATATGGGGTGCCGGGATGTATGTGAGCTATAACCTCGTGAAATCAAATAGTTTATTCACGCAACAAGTATTATAAAATAAAATATTTATAAAAGTAATTATAAATCTTATAATTATGAATTTTATAACAATTTTAAAAAAGTATTCGTGAATGTATTTATAAAAGCAACTATAAAAAAGTGAGGTTAGGTTTTCTGAATTCAATATTGCATGTATGATTGTTACGATTCGCCTGAAGCAATTATCATTCTAAACTAATAAATTAAATGAATAAAAATAAGTATTTCAAAAAGTTATCGTCATTTATGCCATTTACTTACTTTTTCGCTTTCACTCCTCGAGTGATAGCAACATTGAAACTGCAGCACTTCGCGAAGAAATCGCTAGTCATAAGTGTACTCACTTTTGGCAAATTATCCAAACTGGCTTTAACGTATCTAGGCATATTGATACTCAATAAAAATAAACTCTTTTTGCCAAAAAACTTTGATAATTAATTATTTCGATTATTTTTATCAAACTGACCATGTATTTTCTTCGGGTTTGGCGGCTGGTGACGTCACACCACGTGCTTCAAGCCGTGAGGGCGCCACATGCTTTTTTTATAAATCGACATTTGCGATGGATATTTTATCACCTTTTAATAAATTATTATAAATTATTAAACAAACGAAATTAGGTTGCAATTTCACATTTCAATTCTTTGGGAGTCAGAGTTTATAAAAAACTCAACTGTAAGGCAAACCAAATTTTTGTGGATGACCCTATTGTATGGGACCTTTGCTTCCGATTTCTTTCCGAACGCCTCTCTTTCTGAAGGTTTCGGACGTATTTCCGAACTCTCTCCGAAGTGTCCCACTGCATCTACTTTTTTCTGAACCTTTCCGATTTCTTTCCGAATAAATGTGGCAGTGTCCCATAATAGCTTATTCCAAATTTTCACCTGTGTCCCACTAGTTTATGTTCGTTCCGAATGTTCCGATTTCTTTCTGAATAAATGTGCAATGTGAAAAATAAATTGAATTATGTAATCATTATTTTTTTTCGGTTTCGGTTTCGGTTTCGATTCCCTTGGAATAAAACCGAAGGGCTTATGACAAAGCCACCGAACGCGTTCTCGGGTTGCGGATAGAGGGTCCCCGTACCAAGGGCTTCTGCTGAATATGGTTACAATATTTTTATAAGCAGTCGCGGACAATTGTCCAGGGATGGTCCCGAAGGAAAAACCCTTAAGCGAAGGTGTGAGAACCGTGCCGAAAGCTGCATGGCACCTGAGTGAGGTGTCTTTAACGGTGACTCTGGGATACCGGGCGACGTCTCAGAGTATCAGCCTTATCCTTGCACGCGGGGCTCTACAAGGATTGACAAACCCTTTCCCTAGCTGCTCGTGGGAACAACAATGAAACCAACAAACCACCAAAATGTTGTAGATGTGGTTCAAAAAGATCAAACGCGCAGAGCACCGGACAATGGATCGGCAAACAATGCCGATCATCCTAGAGTTCGGGGTGCTGAAAATAATTTAGATGGAAACACGACGACGAAACGGCGAAACGCCCACATTCAGTGGACGGATCAACTTAAGAATGACGTGCTAGACTGCTACGATGCCAGTATTATCCCTGTTCGCGGAGGCTTTATGGCGCGTATGCATACTCTGTGGTGCCAGAAACACCCAGAGCTTCAATACGTTTCGCATCAGTCTTTGCGAAATCAAGCCGACTACCTCCGGAAAAATGGATATGTACGCGGAGCGCTTCCTCAACCGCTGCTTGAACAAGCTGCAGAAGAAGATGAAACGACATTAAGACCAACCGCAGAAAGCAGGCACCTTCTGGAAGATGATCGCAATTTCAGTACAAGGAGGATCATCAACATGTAAGTTCCTCTTAAGCCCCAAGATCTGGATGAAATGGATGCCTCCCTTCGTGGAGATATCTCGCAAGAGTCCGACCTCTGGACCATCAATTACTCAGTTTATGGTGCTGCGAGAGCTTTGGCTGATTCAAATCGAAGGCTGAAACCGACGATGGATCAGAAGACCAGAAGACGCTTGTATCAACTGAACAAGACAATTGGATAGGCAAGACAGAATGCGTCCCGTGTTCATTGTGTGATTGACTACATCCCTGGAGGACCGGCCGAACGCAAACATTACGCTACAGCGTAACGGTAAAGTAATGGTAAAGTAATGCTAAAGTAATATGGCATTATAATTAATAAAGGAAACAAAATTAATATGTAAATTGTTGCAATTATAATAAAACGTTAACATTCACATTAAATGGTCATGCCGTAATTGCAACAAGTTGCTTTCTCAGCGTTAAAAAATAAAAAAACAAAGTGGCTGTCATGCAAGTCGGGTCCCTGCAGACTGGCAACCCACTTAAAGCCACGTTAGCGGGTTGCCAATATGCAGGGGCCCGACTGCAATGACGGTCACTATGTTTTTTTATTTTTTAATGCTGCAAAAGCAACTTGTTGCAATTGCGGCATGAACGTTGAACGTAAATTTCAACGTTTTATTATAATTGCAACAGTTTACATATTAATTTTGTTTCCTTTATTAATTATAATGCCATATTACTTTACCATTACTTTAGCATTACTTTACCGTTACGCTGTAGCGTAAT
Organism: Andricus quercusramuli; assembly: GCA_932178445.1. Classification (NCBI taxonomy): domain Eukaryota; kingdom Metazoa; phylum Arthropoda; class Insecta; order Hymenoptera; family Cynipidae; genus Andricus; species Andricus quercusramuli. Next base: position 3,159 of record CAKNXH010044729.1, read on the forward strand.
GTTTGCGTTCGGCCGGTCCGCCAGAGATAACATCTCGGAGACCGTTCACGGAAAGGGTTCGAAAGTTCCCCCAAGAACTAAGGACCTTGAATCACACACTGAACAAGTCAAAGCTGCTGACAATCAAGCAGCATATTGTTGACAAAATGAGGCTGTTATCTGACGCAAGGAGGAGGATACAGAAGAGGGAGAGATGGAACAGGGAGAATCAACAGTTTCTTGCTGACCCATCACGCCTCTTCAGTGATCCCCCTGTTTTTGTAAAAAATTCACACAAGCCCAAGGAGGTAGAGACTTTTTGGAGAGAGGTGTACAAGATCCCGAAAACACGAGAGTTGAAAGAAGATACTGACAATATCATCCGCTTCAAGGAGTTTTGCGACAGCCTCATAAAGTCTGAGGAGGAGTGCTCTTCAGTCACTGCCGAAGAGGTGAAAAAAGCACTTAGAGGCACGAAGAACTTTTCCGGTGATGGACCAGATTGTATTAAGAACTTTTGGTGGAAGAAGTTTACTTCTATACACCAACATTTGGCCCGCATATTCACCTCATATTTAAAGTCGGAGACGCCCATTCCGCAGTGGCTGGTGTTAGGACGCACTATACTCCTACCGAAAAAAGGCAACTTGTCCAGATCAGAGAATTACAGGCCAATAACTTGTTTAAACACACTGTATAAGATCTTTACAGCTGTCCTAAACAACAGGATCGTTCGACGAATTGAGCCTGTATGGCGAGAGATGTACGAACAACGAGGCTCGAAAAAAGGTGTAGCAGGCTGTCGAGAGAACCTGCTAATTGACAGGTGTGTCTGTAAGGACGCTGCCGCCCATCAGCGCGTCCCATCAATGGCCTGGATTGACTACCGGAAAGCTTTCGATTCAACCCCTCATAGACTTATCATCTGTCTGTTGGAAAGCTTGAAGGCACATCCACACATAATGAGAAGCATAGAGAGACTGATGCCTCTTTGGAAAACTAGATTTACCATCTCATCTAGGAATCATCGTCTGGCGACGAACAAGGTCACCTTCCAGAGGGGCGTCTTTCAAGGGGATAGTATGAGCCCTTTGCTTTTTTGCATCACACTTCTGCCTCTATCTCTCGCACTACGAAATTCTCCTGGATACCTCTGTGGCGACACTAATCAGCGTGAGCATAAGGTCACTCATGTATTTTATGTGGATGACCTGAAGATCTATGCCGCTGGTAAAAGCAAACTTCAAACTGCTATAAATATCGTCAAGAACTACACAGGAGAGATTGGGATGGACTTTGGTTTGGACAAGTGTGCCAAAATTCATTTGAAGAGAGGAAAGATTACTGGCGTTCCCAAGGACCCTGAGCTTGTGGATATAAGTGTTATTAGACATCCTAACACTGGAGACACCTATACATACCTGGGCGTGCCTCAAAGCCGCATTCAGGACGTAACATCAGTGAAGGACTCTCTCCGAAGCAGATACAAGCATCTTCTTAGACAGATTTGGTCTTCCAATCTGTCGGCGTTGAACAAGGTATCTGCGACTAACATGCTTGCCATCCCGGTTCTACTCTACTCGTTTGGGGTGGTTCAATGGAGGAAGAACGAGCTTAAGGCCCTTGATGTCACCCCGCGTAAGATCATGCACATGCATAAAAGCTTGCATATCAATTCGTCAGTTCCGCGATTATACATTTCACGCCATCAAGGCGGACGCGGACTTCTGAATCTCCAATGTCTTCATAACCGAATTGTTTTAAGTACAGCTTACATCGTTGCGAATGGCAGAGATCCTCTCCTAAAGATGGTCAGAAACCACGAGATGATTGGCGAAGGAGCGTTCCTTTACAAAGCCGCGGAGCAAGCTGCCGAGGCCCTTTGCCTGAATTTCAACATCAGAAGTGAGAAAAGGCATTACTCCATCTAGATGCTTCACGTCTAAAAGCCGAAGTAAAGAAAGCAGAGGTTAGAAAATTTCACCAAGAGCTACTCGACAAGCATATGCACGGAAACTTTCACAGAAATGTAGAAAAACAGTCCTTGTCAAAGGAGTAAACTTTTGCTTTCCTCAAATCATCAGGGCTTAATTCAGGTACAGAGGGCTTCATTTTCGCATGCCAGGACGGTGTTATCTCCACCTTAGCATACCGCGCCCGCATTTTATGTCAAGAAGTTCCCAGTGATAGGTCATGCAGAGCGTGTCATGCACACGTTGAGTACCTAGAACACATACTATCGGGGTGTCCGACCCACGCAGGAACAACGTATATCTATAGACATAATGCGGCCCTAAGAGTACTTTATTACCACCTTTGTCGCTCTTACGGTGTTGGTCGCGACCCTGCCCTGCCGAACGCTTCAAGGGATATAGAGTCAATTGTCCGAAACGAGAAGTGCCAGATTTTCTGGAACTACGATTTTCGGGCAGCAGTCTCCGTTGCGCACTCGAGGCCTGACATTGTTCTCCAAGACTTCGAGAAACGAACGATATTCGTGATCGAATTCTTGGCTCCGTCCGAATACAACATCACTGCAAATGAGAAAGAAAAAGAGGAGAGGTATCAAGACCTTTAAAGAGAGCTGCAACGACTGTACCCAAAACATTCGGTACGAGTAATTGTCCTTGTGATAGGCACTTGTGAGATGGATGCAGAAAGCTGTCATCCTTGGGTCGCTTCGTGTCCTCAAGACACACGAGGGTTTCGCCGGCCGGTCGTTGTGATTTCGTCGTGCCCTGTGACTACCCATCTCACGGATGTGAGACGTGGCCATAGGTGTATTTTACCGCGGTTCTACTGGGGGCTATTGACATTTTCTTTTTAGATGGCAGTTGCTCTTAGTGGTACCCTGCTTAGGAAATTTTGTTTAAAATTAAATGAATTGAATATTAATTGAAATAAATGTATAAATATAATGAAATATGAAAAGAAATATAACTAAAATTAATATAAAAATAATTTTAAAAAATCTGCCCGCCTCGCGGGCACATTCTCATCACGCGCTTCGCGCGCGGGTCGCTTCGCTCGCAAGTTTGAGCGCGCCTAGGGCGCGCACCTGTTGGATCTCGCGCTTCGCGCTCGATAATGTATTCACCTCGCGCTACGCGCTCGGACGCATTTGCCTGACGCTTTAAGCTCGGTTCCTCTAGGTTCTCGCACTTCGTGTGCTCGTTATTGCGCGCTTCGCAAGCTATTAGTAAGTTTCATCGTTATGGCCTGATTATCGTTTAATTATGTCAGTTTTATATAAAAAGAACTAATTTACTTAAGGTTCTGCCGACCTTAAGGAACACATTCTCATCAAGACACTCGCGCTTCGCGCTCGATGTTTCGTTTAAAAATTATGTAGACTTGGCGCTCCACGTTCAACACTGGTCGAGGTCACATGGTGGAGGTACATGACGTCACTGGGGGTTGTAGAAGGGTGTTGGATGGCGGTAAATTCAAATTTTATACCAAGAATTTCAGTTTCCACACGTATACTTCAAAGACATACATTTATACATATAAATGAACACATAAGTATATGTTATTCTCGACCTTATTTTTGGTTATGAATATGTGACCGTCCGCGAAGAAAGGGGCTAATGCGGAAAAAATCGATTTTCATTTTCTTACGCCAATCGATAGGTTCTGAGTTACTCTTTCATTTCCAATGATCAGAAATTTTTTAATTTAATTACTTTTCTTGTTATTAAGCTACAAACATAGGCGTGATAAGCGTACGCGGAGACAGAACGAGAGGCCTACGAAAACCAGCCCCACCACATACCACTACAGCTGTACGCAACGTGTCCGTGAGCTCCACTGACTCGTGCCGAAAAGTGTAGTGGTGAGTGAAGGGGGTGGATTTCGTACACGCATACCCACTACTCAAATGCTGGCTTGCGGGATCTGCTACGATCGCCCGTCCTGTAAAATTTAGCTTTGACGCATTAGGTCTCTTTCTTCGCAGACGGTCACATATGCAATATGGTTTTCATCATTTTATAAATACTTTTCAGACGAATGGATTTTTTAAAAGTAATTCGTGGTTATTTTTGATGGAGTCGTCGAACGTTTCACAAGAGCTCCCTAACTTATACTTGACAACCGAGATATACTTTAGAGTTTCTATTGCGAATTGAATTTTCTCTGTGGACCAAATTTCATTCATTCCTGAAAAAACCCGCTCTGTGAGAGCATTTGTCCCAGGCATCATTGAAATCTGGTGTACTATACCCGTTTTAGAATCTTTGGAAACCTTCAAATCTTGTGAAAGTTTTAAAATCTGTGTGAAATCTTTTAAATCTGGTGTGCACACCTTTCTGAAATCTTTAAAATCCGTGAAATCTTCGTGAAATGTTCAAAATCCTTTCAAATATTTAAAAATCTAATCTTGAAACTGAATTAACATCGAAATATTGAAGTCTGTTCACTGCAATCTATAAAATAATTGGTACAGTCTACAGGAAGTGCATTGAAATCTCTATTAATTCTGTAATGAACAAAAGATAAATTATATCTTGATAAATAAAAACCTTTTTAGTAGAAAGATTACTTCTAAACGAGATGTTTCTTTTATACTAGACTAAAAGATTTGAATTACTTTTCGTATTTCAATAAAATAACTGTTTTAAAAGCAGGAAAAAATAATTCAAATTCAGGGCTCTCGTGTAGAATTCAAGGATATTTTCAGGTTTTCAAGGTCTAAAAAAATTCAAGGAAAATTCCAGGTTTTCAAGGTCGCTGGACGCTCTGTAGAAACTAGGTACTTGACAAAAAAAAAGTTACTTGCGAACTTATTGTTAGTACCTACTTTTACTCATTTTAATTTTCCAACGAGTTACGACAGTCATAAAGCGGGAAAATATGTTTTCTAGGAGTTCAAGTTTTGTTCATGCTTGCAAGGTACGTATCATTCATACATTATATAATTTAAAGTAAATTTGAATATTCAAGCTCTTTACAAAGAATAAAATTTCATTTTATTTTTAGATGTAGCTTGTGCCAAATTCAAGGACACAGAGAAGGAAGTGCTTTCTCACATAAGCACAATATTTATCAATGCTAAAGTTTGGGATGGCAATCGCAAACAACGAAAAACTTAAAGTATTCTCATAATGTCAAGTTAATAAATAATACAGTTCAATTTATCTTGTGTAATATTAATTATTTAGATTAAAAATGCCCCCTAATTTTCAATATCGCTCAATCGGGACCTGATAGGGTACCGACTTGGCGCTGACCCGGCACACCGTTCGGGCTAACAAGTTTGGCCCAGACTGGGCCGTGCGTTTCATCACGGGTCTGAACCGACCTGGCTTCCCGATCTGGGCCCCATTTGGCCACATCGGGCCCCCATAGGGGCCACGGAAAAATTTCGGTGAGGGTTACTACACGAAATAGTAACTTCTTTTCGCTGAGTATTGATGGTTACCAAGTGGTGCAGTGCATCCTACTATTTGAAATTGTTCATCTTGCTCTTTTAAAGAGTCAGTTTAACATACCTGAACAAAAAATAGTAATTTTAACAAAATTCACGACGAAAAGCTGCGGTTCAATTTAAAATAGTTAGAACTAGTGGTTTCGAGAGTTCTTCTAACGATCCACTTTTTTCCGTGTTCAAAAGACGGATCGTATTTCGACAAATCAGGGGCTGTCTAAGAGTTACAGGTGCCCTCTGATTGGTTGAAATTCTGCGCCGCAAAACAGCATTTTTCTATCTCATTTTCTTCACGCAAAACGTCAAAGATTGTTATTGTTATTGTATTATTATATAATTTTACACACCTCTGCGCATTATAGATACTTCGCTGTCTAAAGCTTTGTTTAATATTTGACACTTCAGTCTTATGCGGGACTAAAACAGCCTAATCCGGGACGTTTTCCGAGACGTACTCCAATCCGGGACACGTCCCTGGCGGACCGGCCGAACGCAAACATTACGCTACAGCGTAACGGTAAAGTAATGCTAAAGTAATGGTAAAGTAATATGGCATTATAATTAATAAAGGAAACAAAATTAATATGTAAACTGTTGCAATTATAATAAAACGTTGAAATTTACGTCATTGCAGTCGGGCCCCTGCATATTGGCAACCCGCTAACGTGGCTTTAAGTGGGTTGCCAGTCTGCAGGGACCCGACTTGAATGACAGCCACTTTGTTTTTTTATTTTTTAACGCTGAGAAAGCAACTTGTTGCAATTACGGCATGACCATTTAATGTAAATTTTAACGTTTTATTATAATTGCAACAATTTACATATTAATTTTGTTTCCTTTATTAATTATAATGCCATATTACTTTAGCATTACTTTACTATTACTTTACCGTTACGCTGTAGCGTAACGTTTGCGTTCGGCCGGTCCGCCAGGGGTACCTCAAATCCGGGACGGTCCCGCATAATCCGGGACGGATGGTCACTATACGTATAGTAGAAACTCAAAAGTTTGAGCGCGCTCGCGGCACGAAATTTGGTCGTCGCGCTTCGCAACGACCATATGTTATGTTCTATGTCCTAGATAAAAATGACTAAATTTGTATTTGATTCAAAATGAGGAAGGGAATTCCTTTGCTTCAGCGTATATTTTCGTATCTGTCTAATAAATCCTACAATCGGAATGATTTTCTCCAACTATCTGAAAAGGGGAGAAAAAAAGTATCTTAAGTCATTTTTGGAACATATATATGATAAATTTTTTAATGATTATTGAAAAATGGACATTGGAAGTTTGTTTGGTTCTCTTTCTTCTTTATTTCCGCCCTAAGTTTATTTTGGAGACTCAAAGGTTATGGTCAGTATTGCATTCGGAAACCCTCATGACTCTTGTATCTTTTACTAGTTCTCTTGCCTTTCATCCGCAATAACGAAGTCAATTATACTGTGGCTATTTTCTTTTCGCCAGGTGTACATGCGGATCATTTTATGTCCAAACCAAGCATTTGTAATAAATATGCCCTTTTCTAAGAATAAGCTAACTAATTTTTCCCTGTTACAATTTTTTTTTTGTTGGATCCCCAGACTTACTTAGCACCCTTTCTGTATCTGTACCCTAACGTTGGACACCGCACCGAGCCAACCGTTCACATCTCCTAGCAGAATTATTCTTTCACCATGATCGCAAGTACTTATTGTATCATTTAAAGTGTCCCAGAAGGCGTCCTTGACATCTCTTAATCCTTGATCTTTGAGATGCTGTCTTGCTTCTTCATTCATAATAAAATCGACTACAATGTATTCGCTATCTACTCCTGACCATATTTCAAAACCACCTTTCAGTACCCCATTTTCTATGTTACCACTTTCGCAACCCTTTTTCTTTGTCTCTGATACACACAGTCACACAGAATATGTAGTTTTTTTACGTGCGTAGTTTCTCGTATACTCTTATGTCGCAATTGTTTGATGTTTTATGCTGAGAAGGTCACCAACCTTCAGCAGCGTTGAATTAGATATGAGTTCCTATTTCCCAATCTGCCAGCTCCCGGCTTACCTCTAGGTAAGGAACCAAAAACTTTTTTTTCATACAATATATATAATATATATATATATATATATATATATATATATATATATATCACCATTTGTCGTATCTTGCATAGTTTGGTCGTAAAATTAGATTGTTGGATTTTTCATTATTTTGTGTGCAATAAAAATGTGAATTTTCGACTTTTCGAAAAAATTCAGAAAGTCGTTATGATGATCTTGTAGAACGTGCAAAAAGAAACATTTTTCTCTTCTTGACATTTTTTCGTATCGTGCGTTGTTTGGCTGAAAAATGTTCATTTTCGTTTCTTGTTTTGGATTTTGAAAATGCTGTAAATCTGTAAATTTTCATTTTATCGAAAAATGTCATTTGGAATAAATTGTTTGAATTTTCGGGAACTATATATAACGGTCCATAGAATTCCTTAATTTTGAGAAAAATAGTCTACAAATCTTGAAAATGCTCTAACTTTTTGAATTTCCATCCGAGATAGCTGGTTAACGAACACGATCATTCTTTTTGGACTCTGAAACTGTGTGCGAAAGCACAATCCAATCCGATTAATCTTTTAAAAGCTATCCGGTATACAGACGACGACAACGACAACGACGACAAACAGACACCGACGTAAAAAATTTTTTCTGACTCAGGGGTTCATTATTATTATTATATTATATTATATATATTATTATATTATATTATTAATTTGTGCGATCAAAATTTGAATTCTCGATTTTTTCAAGGAAATTCAAAAAGTTGTAATGACATTCTTGTAGGGCTTTCAAAAAGTAACGTTTTTCGGCTTTTGACTTTTTTTCATATTGTGCTTTGTTTCGCTCAAAATTTTTTTCATCTTTTTATGGGGATTTTGAAAATGCTGTAACTCTGACAATTTCCTTTTTATCAAAAAAAAGTCGTGAGAGTAAATTGTTTGAATTTCTGAGTAATATGGATAGCCGTTCATGGAATTTCTGAATTTAGAAAAAAATGGTATACAATTTTTTTGAAAATGATCCATCTTTTTGAGTTTTCGTCGAAAATAGCTGGTTAACGAACTTGATCTTTCTTTTTCGTCTCTGAAACTGTGTGCAATCCGATCAGTCTTTCGAAAGTTATCCGGTATACAGACGACGACAACGACAACGACGACCGACAGACAGACACCGACGTAAAAACTATTTTTTCTGACTCAGGGGGTCTCAAAACGTCGATATTCAATGAACTCCATGAAAGTCATTTTTCACATAAACTCAATACCTTCTAATCATGATGAGAATGTAATAATTCATTATTTTTTGTGCGATCAAAATTTGAATTTTCGATTTTTTCAAGGAAATTCAAAAAGTTGTCATGACATCCTTGTAGGGCTTTCAAAAAGTAACGTTTTTCGTCTCGTGACTTTTTTACATGATTCGCTTTGTTTCGCTCAAAATGTACATTTTCGTTTTTTTTTGGGGGATTTTGAAAATGCTGTAAATTTGACAATTTCCTTTTTATCGAAAAAAGTTGTAGGGGTAAATTGTATGAATTTTGAGTACTATGGATAGCCGTCCATGGAATTTATGAATAAAAAAAATGGTCTGAAATTTTTTGAAAATGATCCAACTTTTTGAGTTTTCATCGAAAATAGCTGGTTAACGAACTCGATCTTTCTTTTTGGTCTCTGAAACTGTGTGTGAAAGCACAATCCAATCCGATCAGTCTTTCGAAAGTTATCCGGTATACAGACGACGACAACGACGACAGACAGACAGACACTGACGTAAAAACTATTTTTCATCACGCATGCACGGAATATGCCATATTTCACATCTGTTTTACGTGCGCATCGTGACATATTGCGCATGCCGTGCGAACAGCGTGCGTTATACAATAATCGCACGCTGCTCCGTGTTTTAGAAGAAATATCGCACGTTCCACCGTGTTTTAGTAAGAAAAATCACACGCTTCGCCGTGTTTTCACGAAACAAACGCAACTAACCTTCTACTAACTTCAACGAAATCATCTTCAAAATGTCGGTAGCATGTCATTTCTCCCAAAATTCATTTCACCCAAAATTTATTTTACCCAAAAATGGAAACACAGACGTGTGAACATAGAAGATACAGTCCGCATTCATAAAAATGAAAATTTGCGGTGAGTGATAAGAGAAAGTTCACCCCAGAGGGAGCAGTAGTAGTCGTCAAATGATAATAAAATTTAAATAAAAGGGACACTATTCAGCAAAATATATAAAGACGTGTATATTTGAAGAGTTTAGAATATATATTCAATTTTGAAACATCTGCAAACATGATTTGATATTAAAGTTAACTTTAAAATAAGCGTGCTATTAATAAAATGGACAAGTTTGCGATGGAAATTACAGGTTTGAAAATCGTAAGGTTATGATTGGATATAAGTACGGCACAATTTGTATTTTTCTAAAGAAAATGGTACTTTTCGCAAAAACCAACAGGACTTACCCAGATAGCAAGCGTGCGACGCACGTTACTCGCACTGCATGCGAGGCACGCCATGCGTGCCGAAACGCAGCGTTTCTGCTCGCACTTCGTGCAGGCACATATGTGCGAGGCATATGAGTCGCATATCGTGATAGGTGAATTATTAAACAAAAATAATATGAATTATTAATGCTGTAAAACTACTACGAATTTCAAACATTTTCCTAATATTAAAAAGATGTAAAATATAAATTTTAATTTTAGAAACATATTTGTATTTTTATTGGACCGACAATTTATAAATCACTAAAAAGAAACAAATTTTTGCAAGTTCGATATTAGACAACTATGTGTTTGTTATTTTCATTATTTAAACACATTATTTTTAATTTATTTTACCCTGCTCATTCTATATTCACGGATCAGGGTTTAAATAAAAACAGTTCCAAGTAACCGCCTGATCACGTGGCAAGAAAAATCCATATAACATGGTGTTCCTTTCGGTTGCGGTGGTTAGGCTAGGTCGTTTATCGATTCGTTATGGAATGTTGACAATTTGCAGTCTTCTTTTTCGTGGGCACTTAGATATATTTCATCATTTATATGTACGTACAATTTATTTCGGAGTGCAAACGGTTTTCGTGTTCAGTTTATTTTATATTTCATTTGATATTTTAATACTTATATTTTGTAATGTATCCTTTGGATCATTTTGACTCGCAATGTATTTTTTTTTTTAAGTGAAAAGAGAGAAATGATTTTTAAACATTGCTATATGTTTATCCAAACGTATATAGCAAATAAGAGAACACTTTATTTCATAATTGACACAAATCCAGTCAGAGTTACGTGAAATTCTGAAAATATTGATTAAATAGTGACACATAACTCTGGTGCGGTAAACAAAACACCGTCGTAGATTGCACTTTTAAAAATCAAAATAAGTAGAAAATATACATTGAACATACTGAAAAATTTCCCTACCATACATTTTCCCGATTATTATAGTAGAGAACGCGAAGTTTTCGAAATTATGAAGAGATTCAAGACAAGGTAGATAAAGAATATTTTGCTTTTTCCCATTCCTCCCGCAACAAAATTTTTGTTTCAGAACGTTTTC